>VSMD01005912.1:0-35567 GCA_008750895.1 Mirza zaza
TGTGATCTGACACCACCATTCTGACCTCTATAATTCTACTCATTCAGTTCATTCTAGCTGTACTGGCTGCCTAGCCAATCTTTGAATATCAGGCATTTTTATATGTTATGGTATTTTCTATGGCTGTTTCCTTTTGTTAGAATAATATAGTACTCTAGGGGAAAACTCTGTCTTTTATTCCTATCTCACATCCTGTCAACTGCCCTTGTTGTAGCCGCTGCTGTAGTGGCTACGTTTGAATGCAGGTATAGGTTGATGGCACCTTACTCAGCTGTATCCTGCCCAGGATTACTTTGCTATACTGCGTGGGCACCTCAAGGATCTCCTTCAGTTATTCTGGTACATGTGTGAATCTGGCACAGTGATGACAGCATTTTCCAGCTCAGTCATGAAACTTTGGATTCATTTTCCCTGTAGCCTTTTATCCCATTCTTTTTGCTGCTGATATAATTTCCCAAAAGAATGGAATCCCAGGGTTCTGCCTTTTACAGAAAAAAAAAGTTATTTCCTTACTTCAATATTTGCTCAAATTCCTTTTCTACTTAGCTCTACAGTGATCCTTTTATTTAAAATTTCTACCTCAGCCCACTCCCTATACCGGAATCCCTAATCCCTCATTACTTTATAAAATCAGAATAGTGAACTTAATCTATAATACTATGTAATGCAATCATTATGTTCTTTTATTATCTTCCTGCAACATTTAGCAAACTTTTTCTCCTAAGGGGGATCGGTCTGTTTTGTTCATGGATTTTCCTTTAATCCATTTAGTAAAAATATTTAAATGCTTGTCACTAAATTTAATGAATATATTTACTGAATTTTATGTGATCATAAAATTGAACAGAGTTCAAGCTTAAGACCTAAAGAAATTCACTTTAAGAATACTAGATGAAGAGGTTGGGAAAATCCTATCGGATATTGGTCTAGGTAAAGAATTCATGAGGAAGACCTCCAAGGCAATCACTGCCGCATCAAAAACAAACAAATGGGATCTGATCAAATTAAAAATTTCTGCACAGCCAAGGAAACCATCAGTAGAGAAAATAGACAACCCAGAGTGGGAGAAAATATTCGCTCTCTATACTTCCGATAAAGGTCTAACAAGAATCTAGAACTTAAGAAAAAAAAAAAATCAAACAACCCTATCAAGAAATGGGCAATGGAAATGAACAGAAACTTCTCCAAAGACAGAATAATGGCCTGCAAACATAAAAAAATACTCAACATCTCTAATCATTAGAGAAATGCAAATCAAAACCACAATGAAATAACATCTAACCCCAGTGAGAATGGCCTGTATTAAGAAATCCCAAAACAACAAATGCTGGCAAGGATGTGGAGAGGCAGGAACACTCTTACACTGCTGGTGGGACTGCAAATTAGTGCAACCTTTGTGGAGAAGAATTTGGAGATACCTCAAACAGCTAGAAATACCATTCGACCCAGCAATAGCATTGTTGGGCATCTACCCAAAAGAATATAAGTCTCTATTATAAAGACATCTGTACCCGAATATTTATGGCAGCACAATTCACTATTGCACAGTCACGGAAACTACCCAAGTGCCCGTCAATTCATGAGTGGATAATTAAAATGTGGTATATGCTCACAATGGAATATTACTCAATCCTAAGAAATGACTGAGCTAGCACCGTTTATGCTATCCTGGATTAAGCTTAAGCCCGTAATACAAAGTGAGACGACACAAGATCTGGGAAAGGGGCTACACATCTACTCGCCATCAAATTGGTACTGATTGACTAAAACTATTGTGCTCAAAAAATGGTAGTGTTCAATAGGGATTTGGGGGGGAGACCCACATCTTAAGGAAGTGGCGAGCATTGGCAGGGGGGAAGGGATTACCTCTATCCCAATTTAGGGAGAGATAAAGATATACATTGTAACCAAAATGTCTGAAAAAAAAACTAATCCGGAAGTTGGCAGGTGGAAGCGGGGAGGAGGGGAAGGGTATGTACTTACACGTGGGTGTGCACTACCTGGAGGCTGGACATGCTAGAAGCTCTGGCATAGCGGGGTGGGGGAGGGGACTGGAATGTGCTAATACCAAATAAGCTTTCATAGAGTTGAGTCTAAATATAGGCATTTCTCTATTTTTACGTAAAGAGCTAAAATTTATAGTAATAGAAGAACATGTAAGATTATAGAAGGGAGGATGATTATGTAGTGTTAACAGACTTAAAATAAAAGCATCAATTTTCTGTAGAGGGAGAGAGATAAATGACAAGGATCTATAAACACTAAAGAATTATACAGAAAACTTCTATATAATTCCATATATTCTGCCTAGATCCTCAGATAAAAGTAGGACAGTGCTATTCCCCATTTACAGAAGAAAAAGGGGCTCAGAATGAGTGATGTGTGTAATATCATGCAGCTAGGTTATGCAGCAATCATGATTCAAGCCAGGGGTTCAGATTCTGAAATTTTCCCATACTTCATGGAAATAAATGAATGTTTAAAAAATTTGGGTATGCTGAATGTGTGTTGCTTTTGGGCATTTAGCTTGAGACAATAAGTTATTTAGAACATTAAATATGAAAAATGTGATATAAATGACTGTTCTAGTTATTTAGAATATGAAAAATGGTAGAACTCAAACTTGGCTTCCTATTGCCTGACACTATTAACTACACTACCTTAGACATAATTTTCCAAACATTCAATTTTCTTTTATTTAAAAAAAGACCAATAACTTTTAGTTCTTACTTTGTTTACTGACTGTAGTGTTTTAATGCATTAGCTAATTCTAAGAACCTCATTAAATGGGCCCTAACAAGACGACGAGAGTGCCTAGGTCAAAACTAGGCAACTTCAATATTTAAGATTTTGATGTAAGGGAAAAAAATGAGCAAAAGAGAAAAATGAAAAATTGTTAAGTTTTTTTTCTTGTATGGAAGCCAGAGGTCTCATTTAAGATTTCTGTGATGAAAATTAAGAAAATGGAAGATGGGTGGAGGGAGAGCCACATGAATAGGGAGGTTAAGATGAATTTAAATGAAGGAAAACTGAACTGAAAGAATAGAATTCCATGGTATACATATACCATATTTTATTAATCCACTCATGTAGTGATTGGCAGCAACTTGGGTTGTTTCCACATCTTTGCAATTGTGAATTGTGCTGCTATAAGCATTCTAGTGCAGATGTTTTTATAGAATGTCTTTTGTTCTATTTAGCCACAAACAATGGTGATATAGCACCTCTTGTATTATCCTAGATAGAGCTGAACCCATTCTACTAAGTATCCCAAGAATGGAAAAACAAGCACCACATGTACCCGTCCATCAAATTGGTTTTAACTGATCAACACTTAAGTGCACATATAGTAATAACATTCATCAGGTGTTGGGCAGATGGGGCGGGGGAGGAGAGGATGGGTATGTACACACCTAATGGGTGTGGTATGCATCATCTGGGGGACAGACATGCTTGGAGCTGACTCAGATGAGGCAAGGGCAATGTACATAGCCTAGACATTTGTACCCCCATAATATGCTGAAAAAAATTCTGTAGCTTAAGAAACAAAAGAAAAATGTCCTCATTTTCTCAATAAGCTGAAGATAGGCCTTTACAGTTTTGTGGATATTGAAAGGACCTGGAACAGTGTAGAACAATGTTCTTCAATAGAACTTTCTGCAAGGATGAAAATAGTCTGTATCTGAACTGTTGAGTAGCCGCCAGTCACTTGTGGCTATGCACACTTAAAACTTTTATGACTGAGGTATGAATTTTAAGTTTTTTGATCAATATTAATAGTCATATTTGGTGAGTGGAAACCACATCAGATAGTATAGTTCTACAGAAAATAAGCAGATTGTATGATTGAGGTGCTGGAATTCCAGTTTATTTGACTAATATAGGCACCCAAGCCAGAGATTTTAGGACAGAAAGTTTAATTATATGATTGGGAATTTTTTTTCAACTGGTAAGTGGAATGGTACTAACCTATGACCTACATAAATGAACTGATTTAAACATATTTTACTTCTTTGATCAAAATAAGGTTGGTATCATCAAGAATATGGAAACACTACCTCTTTGCTTTTCCTTTCTGAAAATTGTTTTGTGATATCAGTTCTACTGATATTTAATAATTTATGTATTCAATAAAAGATAAATTCTCTGGATAGGATTATACTTCTCCATGTCTATGAAGGCTAATAATAGTTGATGTTTAAGGACGAGGAATGGTAACAAGAGCTAATCAGTCCAGATAGAATGTCATAGCTTGAACTCTGTAATCCTACATACCCTTGTTCTCTCCCTAACAGGTGAAGGAGCCTATGAAATCAAAACAGAATTTGAAGAAGCCATGTCAACCTCCAATATCAACTCAACCCATCCAGTTGTGTTCTTATTGGTAGGAATTCCTGGTTTGGAGCACCTGCACATCTGGATCTCTATCCCCTTCTGCTTTGCTTATACTCTGGCCCTGCTTGGAAACTGTACCCTTCTCTTCATCATCTGGTCTGATGCAGCACTCCATGAGTCCATGTACCTCTTTCTGGCCATGCTGGCAACCATTGACCTGGTCCTGTCTTCTACAACACTTCCCAAAATACTTGCCATTTTTTGGTTCAGAGATCGGGAGATCAACTTCTATGCTTGTCTGGCCCAGATGTTCTTCCTTCACTCCTTCTCCATCATGGAGTCAGCAGTGCTACTGGCCATGGCCTTTGACCGCTATGTGGCCATCTGCAAGCCATTGCATTACACCACAGTCCTGACAGGGCCCCTCATCACCAAGATTGGCATGGCTGCTGTGGCCAGGGCTGTGACACTAATGACTCCACTCCCCTTTCTTCTGAGACGCTTCCACTACTGCCGAGGCCCAGCGATTGCCCACTGCTACTGTGAACACATGGCAGTGGTGAGACTGGCGTGCGGGGACACTCGCTTCAACAACATCTATGGCATTGCTGTGGCCATGTTTATTGGAGTGTTTGATCTTTCCTTTGTTATCCTGTCTTATGTGTTTATCCTTCGGGCAGTTCTACAGCTTGCCTCTCAGGAAGCACGCTACAAGGCATTTGGGACATGTGTGTCTCACATAGGTGCCATCTTAGCCTTCTACACACCAGCAATCGTCTCCTCAGTCATGCATCGTGTGGCTCGCCGGGCTGCTCCACACGTCCACATTCTCCTTGCCAATTTCTATATGCTCTTCCCACCCATGATCAATCCCATCATCTATGGTGTCAAGACCAAGCAGATTCGTGAGCGAGTCTTAGAACTGTTCCTGAGAAAGGATGTGTAAATAGAGGGTTTGAGATGGTTGGAGAAACAGTCAAGCACAGTGAATACTAGAGCAGGCCAGGGCCAGGAGTACTGTCAGAAGTAGGAGGCTGCTAGAGTTTCCCTGTTTAGTTCTTTCCTCATATAATAAAAAAAAAATAAAATCATGTCCTGAAAATCCCAGAGCCACCAGCCTGTGCAGGACTCAGGGATCTGCATCCTCTGGTAGTCTCTGGATTGAACGTGCTGACTGTGCTATCTCCTCATTCCTATGAGTAACTTGACACTGTCTTGACCCACTAGCCTCTTTCTTGGTGACCTCACCTTAAGACACAGATGGTCCAGGTTCATTTGCTTAAGAGAGGACTGTGAAAATCTGAATTTCTATCCTGATTTATTGGAAACTTGGTTAACTATTTACTCAGAAACCGAGTGAGGATTGTCATTCCATCCAATGCAGGAATGCCTCTGGTCTAACAATTGGGGCACAGACTCTGTCTGAACACTCTCAGTGTTGGTGTACTTGTGTCCTTCAGGCCTACAGGTTCCAAGTGAGGCAGCTCTATTAAGAAAGTTATTTGAGCATATACCAAATACTATTCAATTCTAAGAAATGACCGTGAATTAGCACCATTTATGCTATCCTGCATTAAGCTTAAACCCGTTATTCAAAGTGAGGTGACACAAGATCAAGAAAACGGGCTCATATCTACTCGCCAAATTGGTACTGATTAAAACTATGATGCTCAAATGGGGATAGTGCCCACTAGGGTTTGGGGGAGGGGGAGATACACATCTTAGGGTTGTGGTGAGCATAGTGGGGGGGGAGAGATGGAATACATCTAAACCTTCCAAGGGAAAGGCTAAGATATACAATGTAACCCAAAGGTCAAAAAAAGGGTAAAAACAAACTTATCAGGTGGTGGGCAAATGGGAGGGGAAGGAGGGGAAGAATTTACACTTACAAAATAGGTGTGATGCACACCACCTGAGAGTAGGACATGCTTGATGTTTTAGTAAGGCGGGGGCAGGGGCGTGGGGAGGAATGGCAGGGGCAATATATGCAACCCTAACAATATTTGTACTCCATAATATGAAAAAATAAAAAAAAAACCTTTAAAATATTTAAAAATTATAACTGCATAAGCCAATGTATGGTTGTATATAACTAGACTCAAGTTGATTCTAAGATTTTTCTAGTGTAGCTATTAAAGTGCACATTAACATTCATCTTTGTATATACCTCGTAATTTTTTTGAGATATTTGCTGTGAGGAAAATTTGAATCTCGTAATTTTTTTTGAGATATTTGCTATGAGGAAAATTTGAAACCCAAGTAGCATGAACTTTTTGGTATCCTAGAGCATGTTGCCACATTACATTTTGAAAATTTAGTAAACTCTGCCAAGTGATAACCCAAGGTCTCAACTATCTTACTCTAAATTACTGAGTAAATTTCAAATGTTCTCATCACAAAACAAGTATTTGAGATGAACATGTTTATTAGCTTGAATTAATTTTTGTACATTGTATTTATGAATTATAACATCACTTTGTACCCCATAATATATGCAGCTATAATCTATTTAGAATTTGAAAAACAGATGTAAATATGTATTAAAATTAAATAGAACTAAAGACACACATATAAGTGCAAATTAGTACATGAAATATAAGGTTGATGAAGTTTATCAGTGTTAGTTTCCTGATTGCGATATTGTACAGGTCTTTTAGTATGTTATCATTGAGGAGACTGGGTGAAGCACATATAGGTTCTTTGTATTATTTCTTTAATTGTATGTGAATCTTAATTTTCTCTAATAAGTGTAAAAAACAGGAACAGTTAAAGCTTTCTTTGTACAAAAAAAAAAAAAAAAAAAAAAAGGAAGTTATTTTTTCCCCACCAAGCCAGTCTTGTATTCTCTAGCCTCATAGCCAATTCCTCTCATTAAACACTTTGCATAAAACATGTCCTCTTACATTTCTTTATAATTCATTCAACTTTCAAAAAATGTATATTATGTTTTCAAGCAGGATGTGTGTTGCTCATTTAATAATTAGGAAAAGTCTGTGCTATTGGCTGGGGATAGACTATAAAGAAAGGAAAACTGAACTCACGTTTATGTCTTGAGACAGAATGAATAATCACAGTAGGCAGTGTTCTCTGAACTAATCATTCTAAGGCCTAGCACAGTGGAAGAAAGTATTCTAGTACTTTGTGGAAAGTAGGATTTGCAAATAATGAACTTGGATATTTAGCTGAGGAGATTTTTAAAAGTGTTGAAGACGTGGCCTGGTTTCTCCTTGCTGCTTATAATGAGATGAAAGGAGAGATAAATTGAATCAGGACATATTAAGGAGCCAGAAAGTGTGGATTTGAAAAATTCTCAGCATATTCTTATTGAAATAAAGGAGAAAGCATGTCCTGGAAAGAACAAGTGTATGGCTGGATAACCATTTCCTACAATGATTAGGTATGCTAAGCAAAAGGAGCTAGGCACAGAAAAGACAAATACATGTTCTCATTTATATGTGGGAGCCAAAAAAGTTGATCTCAGAAGTAGAGAGAATAGTGGTTACCAGAGACTGGGAAGGGTAGGGGGGAGAAGGGGATAGGAAGAGGTTGGTTAATGAGTACAAAATTGCAGTTGAGAAAAAAGTTTTAGTATTCTATGGTGCAATAGGGTGATTATGGCTAACAAGAATTGTAAATTTCAAAATAGAAGATTCTGAATGTTCCCCACACAAATAAGTGATAAATGTTTGAGGTGATGGATTAAGTCAAATCAATTACCCTATTATGTATAGTATACATTGAAATATTACCTATATTCCCTAAATATGTATAATTATGTGTTAACTAAAAAATTATGTGTCAACTTATGGATCTAATCAGCCATCTGAACAGAAGCCAGGCACAAAGATGAGGTTATTTAGGATAGACCTTTGGAGATCTCTATTCTAATAGTTTGTAACTCTGAATTGCACTGGAGACTAACATATTTCTGACAATTTTATAGCAGCAGAAATGAACAGACAGGGAGACATGAAAGAAAGTGATTGGGCTTCTAGTATTCTAGAGGATAGCAGGCCAATAGAACGATCCAGCTGCAAACATGCAGTATCCTACAAGAAAGGGGAAAAATGACCCTGAGGTGGTTCAGAGGTTGGCAGGACTGTCATTGTCACCACAGGCTCAAAGGACAGAGGCCTAGGAGTTGAGGCTGTCTCCTCAGTTCTAGAAGGCAGGGTCACAACTCACTGGTTTTAGAAGGCCAGATTGCCTCTACCCAGGACTGAGATGTTGGGGCTGCCACACAGGGCAAATGGTTTGGCCTGCTGCCCATTGAGTCAGAGGAATCTTGAGCTTTCAAGTCTATAACACATAATTTGCCCTGCTAAGGTTTTAGACTTACTTGTGACAATGACACCATTCTTCTTACAATTTCTCCCTTTTTGGATGGAAACGTACATCTTCTGCCTGTTCTACTATTGCATTTTGGTCATAGATAACTCACCTGATTTCATAGGCTCATAGCTGGAAAGGAATTTTGCAACTCAAGATGAATCATACCTGTGTCTTACCCACATATAGTTTAGATGATATTTAGATGGGATATTTGACTTAGAGTTGAGACTAAAATGGGTTAAGACTTTTGAAGCTGTTTGCATAGGGCATTTTGCATGTGGAAGGACTAGGAATTTAGGAAACCAGGGGGGCAGAATATTATGGGCTGAAATATATCCCCCAAATTCACAAAGTCCTAACCACTAGTACCTTAGAATACTATGACTATATTTGGAATGAAGTCTTTAAAGGGGGAATTAAGTTATCATGAAGTTGTTAGGATGGGCCTCAACTCAATATGACAGGTGTCCTTATAAGGAAATTTGGACAGACATAGGGAAGATGACTTGAAGACACAGGGAGAAGATGAACATGTCCAAGTCAAGGAGAGAGACCTCAAAAGAAACCAACCATGCCAACACCTTAACTTGGACATCTAGCCTTCAGAATTGTGAGAAAATAAGTTTCTGTATTGAAACCATCCAGTCTGAGGTATTTTGTTATGACAGCTTAGCAAACTAGTACATCCTTACACACGTCTTCTGCAAATGCATTCTTGTCCTTTATCTTGTCACCTTGTTTCTTCAGAGACTACTATTTAGGAAGTATCTCTCTACATCTGTCTTTATTTCTATCAGTCTATCTGTATTAAATTTGAAAGAGAATCTCTAAGCCTATGTTGCGGGATGGGTGTGGAATGTTGGAAACTTTCCAGGAGGAAAGGGTATAGTGAGAACCTAGGGTCCTATTTCCCATTATTTTTGACCTCTGATCCCATGAATTTCTATGATTCAAAAACAAATACCCCAGAGAAATGATGTACTAGGTTTAATTCCAATGTAGTCAACACCTCTTGATTATTCTAAACATAGTGGGGCAAGTGGGAAGCTAAAAAATTAGATACTAACACACATAAGTAAACATAGAAAGTAGCATGAATTAAAAGAAGCTATTTCCAACAAGAGAGATCAACTTATTCTCCTGCTTAGACAAGGAATGACATTGTCCTTCAGGTCCTATCTATCCCAGTGAAGACACAGTATTGCTCACAGTACAAGTCCTATGATACAAGGATCCCATAGACAGATAAAATATAAGATCAGCACAACCAGTATTAATCACAAATGGTAAAAGCAAAGATTACCTTCTGTATTAGCTCCTTTGAGCTTGGCACACAAAACGAGTAAAAAATAGGAGTAGCCTACAGGCACATAAATTATAAATACGTAGAATTCAAAATTAGGATAAGGGAAATTGATGCAGTAGTCTGGGACTAGTTAAAATGTTTCCAGTCACTTAATAACCAGGATATCCCAAACTAGAACACATGGATGATTGTTATCCCTGAAGTAGAAGGATCAGTGCTTAATGTAGGATTTTGTTCTGGTTAGTGATCCCCACAACACCTTCCTTTCTTCATGGTTCCTCAAGTCAGGAGTCATGTTATCTTTGATTCCTTTTTTTCTCACAACCTATAGCTAAATTGTTAGGAATTCCCATTGGCACTTTTAAAAAATATGTACAAAATCTGGTTAATTCTCTCCACATACATTTCTACCACATTGTTTTGGAAACACCATCTTCCCTGATTACTACAATAGCATCCTTAATCATTCCCTTGCTTCCACCATCACCACCTTGTGCTGTTCCCATTAAGAAGTCAGAAGCAATCTTTTAAAAACATGTCAAGTTATGTCAATTCACTGCTCAACTTTGGCTTTTATTCTGAGAGAAATTATGAACCTTTGCAAAGAAAAGTCCTTACATGGCTTACAATGTCCTGAGTGATCACAAATCCAGCCAATTAAACACCCAGGTGGGGTAGGAGGGGTACATTTATGGGATCAACAAATAAGACTGAGTTGACTGCAGCAAAAGCAAGTGAAGACAAAATTGAATATACTAAAATGGATGAAAATACTGCCCAATTCAAAGTGAAATATCTTTTGCAAATGACTGAAAATTTTACTAACAAGCAAAAAAATGATGGAATGTGTCACTATTAGGCCTGCAAGAAAAGTAAAACTAAAAAGAGTTCTTCAGATAGTGAAAACATTATCCAGATGGAAACACGGAAAAGCAAGAGGAAATGAAAAATGCCAGAAAAAGGTAAATATGTAGATAAATGTAGAAGAATGTTGACTGCAAAAGGACAGATGGTGGAGGAGGGAGAGGTGCCCAGGACTAAACAGAGCCAAAGTGCACCAATGTCCCAGCAGTTATCTTCAGCAAGTCATTGGGGCCATGGACACTTCCCACCCCGTGTGCCTTTATCCCTGCTCCCATGACATCAGCCGTATCCCACTCAGGATGGAGTCGGGGCAAAGTAAGGTGCTGTGATTCCTGCTGCTGTATCTTGCTGCTGTCTGGCTGTTCTGGCTCCAAGCTGTACTACTCACTCATCAAGTCAGTATCACCTCAGCTTTCCCAACTCTGACGCTAGAACCCTGTTTTCTACAAGCATGGCATGTGTAGCTTAACCAGCATGTCGTCTGTTCCATCATGGGCTTCCTCTCCATCCAAGACTCATTTTTCTATCGTTTGTTTTTTGCCCCTGATGCCAACTTTTGCCGCTTGAGGTTTTGGCCAAGTGCTGTTCACATAGGCTATTTCCCCTTGGTGTGGCTGTGCAGGATTAATTTAGGCTACAACTTTAAAGGTACTATTTGTAGGAATTCCACTGCATCCCAGCACATCAGCCTTACCATGGAGGACAGCTGAGTTCACAGCTCTGAGGGCCAACAGTTAGGGAAGTTGATTTTAGGTCCAGGATCTCTCTGTGGGAAGTAAGTGGGACTGAGATACAGGGCTCTATGGTCACTTTTTAATAGTATTATAGGGAATTGGGGCATGCAAAATCCATGGGGAACTCTGGTGAAAAGCAGCTTTCTTTTTATGTCCTTGAAAAACAGCTAACATTAAAGTCAATTGTAGGTAGAAAGATCGCCCTTATAATTATCAATAAGCAATCATTCATAGGGGCCTCTCAATTATATACTTATAGATTCCCCCATCCAATACATTTTTGGAAAAATTGTGAAGACTCTACTTTAGAGAATTAGAAGTGCCATACCAAGGTCACAAACTAGATGTTAATGCATAGCTCAGGCCAATATGTAATATAAATGCAAATAAGACACCTAATCAACAACCTTGGCCTATTGAGTCTGGAACTTCTGCCCTTCCAAGTCACACTCTCACAGATGTAGGCTGCAGTCTACATGTTGTAATGGGGCTGTCTTAGACACTGCAAGGACGATGGTAGGTGTTGAAGAACAAAGACCAAGGCACAAGCCATCTCCACCTGAAGGGCTCACAGCCTCTGGAACATAAGGCATGACCCCTGGGAGGCATGATTTAGTGCCACAAAACAGGGAGGTGCTATGGATTATAAGAAAACCCTTGGGGTATAATCCCTTGGTCAGGGTTTTTTTTTTTTTTATCAATCCCACGAGATGATGCCAGAGCCTTCCATGGGTCCCCAAAGACTGCGCTGAAGTGCAACAGTGTCTGCTTCCACATCCTTTTGTGAGAAGGGCAGAGGTTTCTCAGTATAAAGCCAGCTACAACCGTCTTAGGTCCCTCCTTCCCAAACTCCTGCTTGGAGAAGGCTACACTGTAGTAGGATAAAGCTCATGGAAGGGACCCAGAATTGTACTTCACAGACTGAGGACTGTGGACAGAGCCAGGACTCAGGAGAATAGGCAGAGGTAACACAGCTGTGGTGAGTGGGAAAGGTGGGGCACCCTCATCCAGTTCTGATCTTAGGCACCAGCTTCTTGTTCTCTGTCCAAACCCCACATTTCCTCTTTCATTGTCTCACATCGATTCCACACCTGCTCCCAGCACTGTGGATGCCTGCCCCCTTTCTATGCCAGACACCCTAGGCCATCTCCAGGAAGTCTTAGCTAATTACTCCAGGTGGAATCTTGTCACTTCTCACCTCCTGTCAATCCTTCCCCTAACTCCTACCTGTGTGCTCACTCTAATTAAAAGCCTTGTCTATTAGGCAGGAGGAAAAAATGAGGCCTGAGCTAGAAAGATAGCAGGGAAAGGTAAGAAATACATTTCTTTTACTTTCTTCTACCAGAACCAGAGTCTTGAAGCACCTTGGGTTAAGTGACCATCTTTTCTTGTCAGGTTCTTAATTTTTCTGATCATTGTAATGTAAGGTACAAGCTACCAAAGTGATCTTAGTATAAACTGACTTCAGTGCCTGATATACAAGGCACTGTTTCTGGCCTTAACGATGCAGTTAACAGATGTCATCAGGCTCCTGGATGTATTTTAAATAAGATATCCAAGGCATCTTGAGGTTAGATCAGATGAGGGGAATATTTTTCTGAGAAGGTCAGAGATATATTTTCCAGAAGTTTAATAGGCATGTTTCATTTGGTGAAATGTTCTTTATCAACTGTATATGTTAAAGGCTGGGTTTACAGGAGGGAATAAGGCGGTCCCTTAACTCAAGGCCCTTTAACTTCAATATAGTGGGCATTTGCAGAAGGACAGATTGGAGAACAAAAGTGGAACTTTGTGCACTTGTTAGGATTCCTTTGTAACAGTTGATGAGATATGATTGTGGCTCGAATAAGGGTGGTGGTGATGGAAATGCACCAAGCAGCTTTAAGTAACTGTGGAGGATGATCCAATGGTACTTGCTGATGGGTTGAATATGGTTCAGGAACAGGGAAGAATTCAGGATGATTCGATTCTAGGTTGAGCAACTGGCTGGACAGGATACTATGTTCTGAGAGATGAGTGGCACATGTAGGGAAGAAGTCACAATTTCTGTCTCAGGCAGAACAGGTTTGACACATCTATGAGGCTGATATGTGGGGATATCAAGCAGGCAGGTGGATATACTAGTCTGGGGCTTACAGGGAAGGGAAGGTACATAAATGGATAATTGGATTTTTAGGATATATTTATACTATCGTTGGTAAACCAAAGACCACCTAGAAAGGGAGCAGTGCTCAAGGACTTTTCAGGATCAGTATTCTTTTTTCCTCTATATATTTTAAGTTTCCCCTTACTTTTGGACACATTTCTCCAGCTAAAAGTATCTTAAGAGAGAAATAACATGAACACACACATGCACTCTTGACCATACTTTCCACTTCCACCAGTGCCCTGTTAACTCCTTTGAGGATTTTGGATGCAAAGGCAAGTAATCTGTGTTAACAGACTTCATCTTTTATCTCTTCGAACTCTGGCAAATCAGTCTTTGCCAATCTATATTCTAGCAAAATTTCTTTTATCAAGGTAGCCAATCTTCTGCAATTCCAAACGCAAGGCCAATTCTGGTTTCAAATTTTTGGATTTATCAGTAGCATTTTGCATAGTAATAATCTCCTTCTCATTAGAACACTATATTCAATAGGCTATCAAGGTAGCATCTTTCATCTTGAAAATCTTCCCGTGTTCATAATTGCTCACTACTTGCTTTGCTGACCTCTCCGTGGACCCCAGCTCCGCTCCCACCCCATTCTTACTATTGCAATTGAGTTCTTGGTTCTCTTCTCCTAATGCACACTTACTATCTGGCTTTTCTTAACCAGTTTCATGGATTTAATTCTATTTTCCACACATATCACTGTCTTTACCTTAGCTTCTGATCTCAAATTCACCGTGTTCAAAACTAAAACTAACTTTCCCCTCTGCACATTCCCCATCTCATTTGGGAGCAACTCATTTCTTCTGGTTGCTTTTATTGAAAATCTAGGTGTCTTTGATTCTCTTTTCTGTCACACACTAATCTTTCAGAAGAAACCATCGACCATGTTTTTCAAACATATACAAAATCCTGTTACTTCTCACCACATGTACTACACTACCCTGATTGTGAGCCAATGTTCTCCTTTCCTAGATTACTGCGATTGCCTGACACTTCTGCTATTTTCATCATAAATGCCAGAGAAAACTGTTAAGTCAAACATGTCCCTTCTTTGCAGAAAACAATGTGTTTGATTCTGAGGGAAACGAGGAACCTTTGCAAAGTTCTACAAAGGCCTAAAAGGCCCTGTGTGATCTGACACCACCATTCTGACCTCTATAATTCTACTCATTCAGTTCATTCTAGCTGTACTGGCTGCCTAGCCAATCTTTGAATATCAGGCATTTTTATATCTTATGGTATTTTCTATGTCTGTTTCCTTTAGAGTTTTCCCCTAGGGTAACTACTATATTCTATATCTTTTATTCCCATCTCACATCCTGTCAGCTGCCCTTTTGTTGTGGCCGCTGCTGTAGTGGCTATGTTTGAATGCAGGTATAGGTTGATGGCACCTAACTCAGCTGCATCCTGCCCAGGATTTGTTATACTGCATGGGCACCCCGAGGATTTCGTTGTTATCTTGGTGCATGTGTGAACCTGGAAGTGAGAGAAAAATCAACTCTTTGGATCAACCCACGACCCTTTGGGGTGTGGAAGGCAGTGGATAAAAATTCCTTGTCTAGAGTGGATAATTCTGTGTCTAGTTCCACATAATTCTTCATGTGGAATTCGACGCAGTGATGACAGCATTATCCAGCTCAGTAATGCACCTGTAGATCCATTTTCTGCTTTCTTTACTCTTATCTCATTCTTATTCACTGGTATAATTATCTTATATACACCACTTGTATAGAATTCTAGGTTCTACTCTTTAAGGCTGCCGTCCCCAACACCGGGGCTTGTACTGCTCCATGGCCTGTTAGGAACTGGGCCGCACAGCAGGAGGTGAGCAGCAGGAAATTGGGAGTGAAACTTCATCTAGTTACGGCTGCTCCCTTTTGCTTGCATCACCACCCGAGCTGCATCTGTTAGATGAGTGGCAGCTATATTCTCATAGGAGCAGGAACCCTACTGTGAACTGCCCATGAGAGGGATGCAGGTTGTGCACTCCTTGTGAGAATCTAATGCCTGATCCGAGGAGGATAGCTGAGGTGGCGATGCTAGTGCTGGGGAACGGCTGCAGATACAGATTAGAGAGGTTTGACTGCACAATAAATATAATCATTTGAATCATCCTGAAACCATCCCCTCTGCCTGGTCCATTGAAAAATTTTCTATGAAACCAGTCCCTGCTGCCAAAAGCTGGGGGACTACTGTTTTAAAGAAACAAGGTACATATTTCCTCAGTTCAATATTGCCCAAATTCCCTTTCCAATGAGCCCTAGGAGTGATTTAAAATTTCAACCTCTCCTGCTCTTCCTTCTCATCACCCTCTTCATTTTTTAAAATCCCAACAGTGAACCCATTGTGTAATATGTCACTTATTCATGGTGTCATTATCCATCTACAACCTTTAGCAAACTTGTTCTAAGGAATCAGTCTATTTTGTTTATGAATTTCTCCTTAAATCCACTCAGTGAAATTTAAAAAGTATTTCTCATTAAGTTTATTTATTGAATGTCATGAATATAAAATTTAAGAGATCAAGCTTAAGGACTGAATAAATTCAATACTTAGAGGTAGGGCAGGAAGAAGAAAATGAAATGAGAAACTAGGGATGTAGGAAATGGCAGTATCATGTATAAAAGAAAAATGTTTGAGGAAAGAGTGGTCAATTCAGATAAAAGTTGCTGAGAGGCCAAGTTGCATGATGGAAGGTAAGTGACAATGTCACCATGATCAGTGAGGACATTGGTTGCCATAGTAAAAGCGATATCGGAGTTGTAATGGGAATGAAATTCAGATTCGAATATTTCAAATTCAAATTATACTTGTAGTTGAGACTGAATATAGACATTTCTAAATGTTTTGCTGCAAAAAGCAGGTTTGAAGTAATTAAAGGTAGATGATATAAAATCATGGTAGGTAAGTCAATATAATTTTTCTTAACAGTTCTATGGAAGAAAATGACAGATAAGGTTCTATAAACACTAAAGAGTTATATATAAAAGGATTTTGTACATAATCCCACTTAACCTCCCTATAACCCTCAGATAAAAATAGGGAAGTGCTAGTTCCCATTTACAGAGAAGGAAATAGGAGCTAGGAGGTAAGTGATTTGTTCTGGGTCTGTACTAGATTACATGGCAGTCGTCATTTGACCCACAACCTTCAGATTCTAAAAATTTATTTATATCAGTTTTTTAATTTGGTTATACTGATTTGTACCAAATACCAATTTGATGGTGAGTACATATAGTGGTTTTTCAGAAGTGAAAAACCTAGTTATTTAGGACTTTGGAATTGGTGAAAAACCTAGTTATTTAGGACTTTGGAATTGGTGACAACTAAAATTCAAACATTGCTGTCTTTTACATTTAACTATGATATTTTAGAGATAAGAAAATTACATTTCTAAAAACTTTTTTGAAAACGATTGAGTTTTTTTAAGTACTTTGTTCTATGATTATAGTAAAGATTGTAAGTACATTATCTCAATCCTCATAAGAACCTCATTAAGTGGATCCTATAATGAAGGCAGCCTTGGTAAAAACTGGGTGATTATAGTGTTTAAGGATATGAAAAATGAAAAAAATGATCAGGAGAAGATGAAGAGGTAAAAATTGTTAATAACGAAGAGTATTTGCCATGGAAGCCAGATGTCAGTATTGCTGGAGGTAAGAGAGTTCTCCTATGACAAAAATGAAGAAGCTAGTAGACAGGTGGAAAGAGCCACATGAATAGGGGGTTTACTATGAGTTTCAATGGAGAAAAAAGACTTTAGATTTTATACATGAGCTGGAGGCAAGGCTGTATGTATAGAGAATTGTGGGTATTGAAAGGATCTGGAAGATATATCATAGAACAGCATTCTCCAGTAGAACTTCTGCAATGATGGGCATATGCATGGTAGCCACTAGTCACATAGTTGTTGAACACTTGAAAAGTATCCTATGAGGAATAATTTCATTTTATTAAATATATATTTAAATTTACATAGTGATATATGGCTAGTGGCAACCATATTAGAGTAGTTCCAGAGAAATACACATATACAGATTATGTGGTTAATTGGGGCATTAGAAATTGAGGGGTTTATTTGACTTTATACATCAATCTTAGTCTAAGACTTCAGGACAGAAATTGGCTTTTGCGTTTGGAACTTAAGCTTAACAGGAAGGTAGAATGGTACCGAAGTACACACTAAAGAAATGAGTTGATTTAAACATTTTCACTTTTTTTCAAGGTATTCCTGACATCACCAGTAACACAGAAAACACTGCCTACTCTCCGTTTCTTTACAAAAGTTGTCACATGATTATCAATTCAATGGATATTGAATATTTTGTTGACTCAGTGAAATTCAAAGTTCCTTGAGGGTAGGAAATGTGGATTATGCTTCTCCATGTCTATGAGGGCTACTAGCTTATCTTAAGGTCTAGCAATGGAAACAAGAGCTAATCCTCACAGGTGGGATATCAGAGGTTGAACTTTAATCACATGTATTGTAGAAAGTATACATAGAAGGTGAAGAGGCTCTAAAAATTGACAAGGAGAATTTCAAAAAGCCATGTCAACCTCCAATATTACCTCGACTCACCCAGCTGCCTTCTTGTTGGTAGGAATTCCTGGTTTGGAGCACCTGCACATCTGGATCTCTATCCCCTTCTGCTTTGCCTATACTCTGGCTCTGCTAGGCAACTGTACCCTTCTCTTCATCATCCGGGCTGATGCAGCACTCCATGAGCCCATGTACCTCTTTCTGGCCATGCTGGCAACCATTGACCTGGTCCTGTCTTCTACAACACTGCCCAAAATGCTTGCCATTTTTTGGTTCAGAGATCGGGAGATCAACTTCTATGCCTGTCTGGTCCAGATGTTCTTTCTTCACTCCTTCTCCATCATGGAGTCAGCAGTGCTACTGGCCATGGCCTTTGACCGCTATGTGGCCATCTGCAAGCCATTGCATTACACCACAGTCCTGACAGGGCCCCTCATCACCAAGATTGGCATGGCTGCTGTGGCCAGGGCTGTGACACTAATGACTCCACTCCCCTTTCTTCTGAGACGCTTCCACTACTGCCGAGGCCCAGCGATTGCCCACTGCTACTGTGAACACATGGCAGTGGTGAGACTGGCGTGCGGGGACACTCGCTTCAACAACATCTATGGCATTGCTGTGGCCATGTTTATTGTGGTGTTGGACCTGCTCTTTGTTATCCTGTCTTATGTGTTTATCCTTCAGGCAGTTCTACAGCTTGCCTCTCAGGAAGCACGCTACAAGGCATTTGGGACATGTGTGTCTCACGTAGGTGCCATCCTGTCCACCTACACACCTGTGGTCATTTCCTCAGTCATGCATCGTGTGGCCCGCCGTGCTGCCCCTCACGTTCACATACTCCTTGCTATCTTCTATCTTCTTTTTCCACCCATGATCAATCCCATCATATACGGTGTCAAGACCAAGCAGATTCGTGATCATGTGCTCAGTCTATTCCGGAGAAAGGATATGTAGATGTATAGTTCTCTTTTTACCCGCTGGCCAAATACTGAGTGTGTGCTGGATTAGACTGGAGAGGAAAAATCGAAGTAGGAAGATTGCGGAGTGTCTTTGTCAATTCTCCAGTATGGCAAGGAAAATGGAGTCCTATTGCTCACAGGTACACAAGTCAGATCAGACCAGATATGCACCTGTAATCTGGTCTGATAGAGGTTTGACCTTCCACTCTCAGACTCATCACAGGGTTAAGGAAGACAGAGAACTCTCCAAAATGATATTGTCACTTAATTGAAAGAATGTAGGAATATTTGCCAAGATTGACCCAAGTAGCTGAGAGTTTGGTGACCCTTTCATCCAGAATATGAGGAATAGAACCATAAATTGTGGCCCAAAGGCCAACACCCTATCTAGTACTGAAATTACCCCCATACCTTTTCTGATAAGTGTACTCCACCCTCTCCCACTCTTTAGCCTATTCTCCCCCAATGTTATTTCCTCTAGTTGGACAGCTCCACTTATTAGAAGACACATTCTTCCATTAAGTCAATTCTTTTGATTTTTCTGACCCATACTCATGGACAATTCCTTTAATACTTAGCGAAGGAATGCTCTGCTGTCCCTTTATATCAATTTATATTATGATGTATCTGATTTTTCACATGCATATATCTTTTGTCTCCAAAATGGAGTTCTACTCAGCCACAAAAAAACAACTGTGATCTAGCACCTCTTGTATTATCCTGGATAGAGCTGTAGACCATTCTAAGTGAAGTATCACAGAATGGAAAAACCACCACTATATATGTACTCACCAAATTGGTATTAACTGATCCACATTTAAGTGCACATATAGTAGCAACATTCATCGGGTGTTGGGCAGGCGGGAGGAGGGCATGGGTATATTCACACCTAATGGGTGTAGTGTACACCATCTGGGGGATGGACATGCTTGAAGCTCTGGGGGAGCATGAAAGGCAATATATGTAAGCTAAACATGTACCTCTGTAATATGCTAAAATAAGTAAAAACAACTTAGCAATATTTATTGAATGAATAGAAAAGCTAAATACCATCTTTGGAGTATGGACTGTGGGGAAAAAAGTAATAACACTTCCCTCTTGAAGCTGAGACTTCTGAGAATATACTTTCATGTGCCAGATAACATTTTGGTCAATGGTAGACCACATATATGACGGTGGTCCCATAACGTTTTGAGATTGTACTTTTATTGCACATTTCCTATGTTTAGACAGATACACAAATTACCATTGTGTTATGCCTATGGTATTCAGTACAGGAACATTCTGTACAGGTTTGTAGCCTGGGAGTGACAGGCTATACCACATACCCTAGGTATGTAGTAGGCTATATCATCTGGGGTTGTGTAAGTACTCTATGATGTTTACACAATGGGACCACCTGCCAACATTTCTCAGAACATATCCCCATCGTTAAGTGACACGTGACTGTAGTTAAAATACGTAGTTGTGGTAGACTGATTATTATTCATCATATCTACTCCTGTTCCTCTCTCACGGGAGTAGTATTTTCTTCACTAATTTTAAACTTTGCTATGTGACTTGCTTTGGCTAAAGGAATTTGAGTAGTCTTGAAATGTGTCTCAAGAATCAGAAATTTTGAAATATGGTTTTATAGCTTGGCTTCCTTTTATTCTCTTCTCCCACAAGAACAAGTATATTACAGATCAGGGTTTTTCTTCAGCCTAGACTCATTATGGGAAAGATACATGGAACAGATGGGTGAATCTGACTCACAGCCTATAGCATAGCCAGGCCACAGTGTTCATGTAACATGAACAAGGATGATTTTGATTTTGTTATTTCTACAGTAAACTGCTGAGATTTGGGAGTTGTTTTACAGCATAACCCAGGGAGAAAGCTAATTGCTAGACTTGTGAGTTCTGTCTTGCATTCCAACTTATGACAGCTCAAGACTCTCATAATTTAAAAAATAAAGAACATGCACTCTTTATTCTAGTGTCCTAAAACTACTAGATTTCTCTTTGTCTCCTTAGCAAACTCTCATAATCGAATATTCCTTTAACTATTTTTATTTTTATTTTAGCATATGAGGGTACAAATGTTTAGGTTACATATATTGCCCTTGTCCCCCTCCCGAGTCAGAGCTCCAAGCTTGTCCATCCCTCAGATGGTACATATCGCACTCATTATGTATATACCCATCCCCTCCCCTTCCCCCTCCCATCTGCCCAAATGTTATTCCTATATGTGCACTTAGGTGTTGATCAGTAAAACCAATTTGATGGTCAGTACATGTGGTGCTTATTTTTCCATTCTTGGGTTACTTCAACTTAATAGAATGGGCTCCAGCTCTATCCAACTATTTTTAAAGAAGCTCTCATACATACTTCTTTGTGAAGTCCTGTTTATACTATGTTCTTCTATTTTTTATTTTGTAACCCTTTTGTCTTCTCAGTAGAAATTCCCTCAATTCTAAGTAAATAACCAAGAAAATTTAATAGTCTCTGAAAAAGCACCTCCAGGCCCACACTGTTGTGCCAATGCTTACTTCAGGGACACACATGGCGGTGATGGTTTAAATAGGTCTCTGGTCAATTCTCTTGTCTCCACTCTCTAGACACTGAGGTACTGTTCCCTAGCTATTGGAAAGCAAGGAAGAAAGTGGTATCAACCAAGGGATTTTGACTATTCCCTGAGATTTTCCAAGCTCTCATTTGGTTTTCCTTAGTAGAGATAGAACATTCTGTATATTAAGTTTCTGTTCAAAAATATTCACTCCCCCAAAGTACACTTTCCCACACATTGACTATTGACTTTGTCATGTGCACCACTTTCATCAGTGAGGTATCAGTAGGTGTGAAAACAGAAGTTTGAAATTTGTGCAATGGTGTTTGCTATGTTCTTCCTCTGCCACACCATAAGAATGTGCCCAGTTAGCTCCTTGGTCTAAGGAGGATGAGAACAAAGTGAAGCATAACTGCTTGACCAACTTGCAGTTTGAAGCAGAACATCACAGCCAAGCCCAGCCAACCTACAGATGCATAAGCAAACCTGAGATCAGCAGAGTCATCTTAGCCAATCTTCAGACGTATGAGAAATACATTTGTTTGCCACTGAGATTTTTATGGGTACTTGTTTCACCATAGCAGCTGACTTACACATTCTGGAAGTTATTTATCTGTCATTGCTATATAGTAAACTGAGTGATGGTGTAATGGATTAAATATTTCCAGGCTGCAAGATCTGATTTGTTCCCATGTTTGGTGTAGGAATTATCTTGTCCTTCAGGTGATATTCATACTCACATAATTTTGTCCTACGTAGAAGTTTAATAGCATATCATATAGTGACACTAAACTGTTGGCTTTATTCACAAATAGTAAAAGGAAAGTTATATCTTTTAGCAACACTATGTGCTTTGATAGAACACAGCACCTATAAGAATACATGCATGCTATTTTTAGACTTGAAGTTTTACCATTGTTCCCTCTGGCTAAACTTCTAGCTGTAGTCACCCAAGAAATGGAGGCAGAGGAGTTTCCATAAGGGACTAACCCCCAAATCGAGATGGGGCTGGTTGAGATTCCAAAAACACACACTAAAAGCCAGGGTGATCAATCCAGAGAATTTATTAGGAGAACTTACATACTGAGCATTAATGGTGGGTTCTTATGATGGACCGTGAGCAAGGAGATATTCTAGTTAGGTATGTCTGCAAGAATGGGGTCAAGTTATATGGTTTATGTTATGGTTTAAAGAATTTGTCTCAGGATTTGGGCCTAGTTTCTATGTATTTAGCAATATGTTTGGTCAGTTTTGAGCAACAACTTTAGTCAGTGACCGGGAATGTTCAAGGCCACAGCTGGGTCTGAACCTACAAGGGAAAACATGTAGCTGGCCAGGTCAGAGTGGTCCAGAAACTCCATCTTGGTCAGACAAGGGAACTGGGGAGAAGTGGGGGACCCTATAATCATTACCTAAATAAGAGAAGGATACAGAAAACATGTGTTCCAATTGAAACAATTACAACATTTCTAGTCATTCATGTACTCTAGTTCTGAGTCATCTGGAATCTGAGTAATTGTCAACAATTGCCTGATCCATGCCTCTGCATGGGTCCCTGACTGACCCAGAAATACATTTTAGTTAGGACAGCATCAGAGTTAATGGCTTGGAAACAGTCAAATGACAGAATACAGACAAGGCAGGCAAACTTTATTCTCCATTTTAGCAAATACATTAGAAATAAAATTACTTGAATAAAACTTCATGTGATGTTTTGCTTAGGATGCTTCTGCATCACTATTGTCTCCTACTTCAAAAATATCACCTGTGTCCCATCCCTATAAATTGTGATTCAGTTGGTTAAGAGGATACTTGGGCTTTGGAATTTTTCAAAGATGCTCAGATGATTCTAAAGTGCAGACAAGTTTAAGAAACAACCACGTAGTGCTTTTTATTACAAAGGTATACACAAAGTTGCAAGATATTATGGACAATTTTTATCACTCCATCTTGAGAGAATGAAACAATCATGTCAGAAGTTTGATAGACTATCCCATTCTTGACTATCTTGTCCATTTCTATTTTGTGATACTTATGAGCATAAGGTGTAAAAGCTGAAAAGAGTTAATCTCAAAGCCATTTTCCTGCCATCTTCTGAATAAGCTCAATTACTTCTAATTAAAAATATTGCAATCAACAGCTAATTTTTGCGGTATGTTCAAGGAGCCATGACAAGGAATGTAAATGAATGATAATAGCTAAATTTATCAAGCCCTTATGATGCTGAGGGTAATTTCCTCCCTCTAAATTTAGCTGGGACCAGTTTCCATAAGATCACCCCAGATTCTAAGAGCTATAGGTAGTCCCAATTCTTCCAGATAAGCTGAAAGAGCACAAGGAAGTTGAAGATATGGCCAGGTACACCAGCCTGCCTGCCTGGTGGGGCAGTATCTGGGAGTGGAAGGGGAATATTCTCTTCTCCACTGTTGTATGAACAACCCTGTTAGACCATGAACAGAGGAGATTCACCTTACCTCTTATTTCCTCTGATACATTGGCTGTGGGATTCAGGACTTGTGGACTTGGCAGTAGGTACAATGGAAGAGAGGCCTGGTTCTGAACATCATGAAGGTGACCAATACTACTACTGTAAATGTATTTGGGTTTTGGCAGTTCATGGGGTATTAATATGTTGTAATACTATGTAAATTTAAAGTCATAAACAGCATTTATTAACTTGGTAAAAAATCCAGATATGGATAGAGAAAAATCATCTTGTGTTGCTTCTTAATGCAAGATATACTCGTCTATTAGATCAGTGTTTCTTAAACTTTAGTAGGCATCAGAATCACCTAGAGAACTTGTTAAAGCACAAATTGCTGGGCTGCACCCCCAGAGCTTCTGCTTCACTAGGTCTGGGGTAAGGCCTGAGAATTTGCATTTCTAACAAGTTCCCAGGTGATGCCAGTGTTTCTGTTCCTGGAATAGCAAATGTGATAAAGAACTCTGATCAGTCAGGTTAGCAACTTGTAGGTAGGTGGAGGAGGTGGAAGGGAGTGGGAGGAGGAAGAAGAGGCTGGTATGACACAGAAGTAGAATTTGTGTCTGACTCTTTGATCTTTAATCTGAATACAGCATGGGTATTATTTCAGTTTCTAAGGATTCAAATGATCCAATTCTTTCCGGGCTGGTGGCTTATTGGCTATATATTTTGGATAGTTCGTGGGAATGGCTGTAATTCTAATCCTATAGTTTCCCCTACTGAAAAACAGTTGTATAAGATCACTGCCATTGCGTTGTCATTGTTAGCCTGTATGAGGCACTAAGGTACAGCAATGATGACTTCATTTGCGCATTTGGTCAATTGGTTAGATGACAGATCAATTTAAAACAACTACTTGGTAATTTGGGCTAGCTAAGTGGAGACAAATCTAAGACCCTTAACTACTCCACTCAGTTTTCTAGACTTTGCCCAAGAATGATCAATTCTATGAAAATTTCCTAGTTTTATTACCCCTCATCCCCCTTCAGGAAGGGATGGTCTTCAACCCAAAATTATACCATATACGTTTGATAATTTTTCAGTTGCTTGTACCTTGGTTTTCCCTGAGCCCTAACTCCTTTTTCTTGCTCTGAAACTGTCCCTCACAGGATCTGTAATCAGGTCAACTTATTTCAGCTGACCACATTATACTTGGTTCCCCAAAATACATTCAGAGTATAGGGCTGGTATCAAATATTTTTGCATTCAGACTTCAAACTTTAGGGCCCTGAAATTTTTGTGTGTGAATTCTATAGAACATGTTAGTAATTTATAATTAAGACTGCTTCAAAGCCTCACCTTGTACATACAGAAACAATTGTATTAAATTGCCAGTGAGGGTACAAATTCTCTTTTCTTATGGGCTCTGGGTGATAGGATCTTAGTTTCTGAGATAATGCACAGTTTGTTAAGACATGAAGGTTTGGAAAAAGCTCCAGACCTTTTGGGGTCTCTGTAAACCTAGATTTTAGCTCTGGCTTCTAGAAGTATTTTGAAAAGACTATTACATGTACTGTTTTGTAAGCAGGAAAACTCAGGTAAATGCAAAAGCAGACTTAATATTTCAAAATGCTGCATTTTCTTGAGGCCTATTAGCACATTTTTTTCTTCCATTTCATATTATGGAAGTAGAAATATTGTTAGGGTTACAAATATTGCCCCTGCCCCCCCTTCCTCCCCCCCATGTGCCAGAGATTCAAGCATGTCCTATCCCTGGGTAGGATAGGACGGCACACATTATATAAGTATACACCCCTCTCCTCCCTCTCCGCCTCCTGCCTGCCTACCACCCGATAAAAAGCTTTTTTTTTTTTTTGACATTTTGGTTACATTATATATCTTTGCCTCTCCCTAAGAAGGGTTAGAGTTATGCCCTTCCCCCCAAAATGCTCACCACATCCCTAAGATTGGCCCCCTCCAATCCCTGGTGAACATTGCCACCATTTGAAAACCATAGTTTTAATCAGTCAGTACCAATTTGATGGCAAGTAGATGTGGGGCCCATTTTCCATGTCTTGTGTGTTGCCTCACTTTGATGGGCTTAAGCCTAATCCAGGATAGCATAAATGGTGCTAGCTCATAGTCATTTCTTAGGATTAATATTCCATTGTGAGCATATACCACATTTTAATTATCCACTCATGAATTGACGGGCTCTTGGGTTGTTTCCATGACCATGCAATAGTGAATTGTGCTGCCATAAACATTCGGGTGCAGATGTCTTTATAATAGAATGTCTTATGGTCTTTTGGGTAGATGCCCAACAATGCTATTGCTGGGTCGAATGGTATCTCTATTTCTAGCTGTTTGAGGTATCTCCAAACTCTTTTCCACAAAGGTTGCACTAATTTGCAGTCCCACCAGCAGTGTAAGTGTTCCTGTCTCTCCGCATCCTCACCAACCTTTGTTGTTTTGGGGTTTCTTGATATAGGCCATTCTTGCTGGGATTAGGTGGTATCTCATTATGGTTTTGATTTGCATTTCTCTGATGATTAGAGATGTTGAGCATTTTTTTATGTTTGTAGGCCATTATTCTGTCTTTGGAGAAGTTTTTCATTTCTGCAGCCCATTTCTTGATGGGATTGTTTTTTTGTTAATTCTTTTAAAGTTCTAGATAAATTCTTGTTAGACCTTTATCAGAGGTGTAGAGAGCAAATATTTTCTCCCACTCTGTGGGTTGTCTATTTGTTCTTTTCATGGTTTCCTTAAGCTAGCTGTGCAGAAACTTTTTAATTTGATCAGATCCCATTTATTTTTGATGTTGCAGTGATTGCCTTGGAGGTCTTCCTCAAAAATTCTTTGCCTAGACCAACGTCTGATAGGCTTTTCCCAACATCTTCGAGGATTCTTAAGGTTTCATGCCTTAAGTCTGTTGTCCATCTTGAGTGAATTTTTGTGAGAGGTAGGGACCTGATTTGCTCTTCTGCATGTAGCTAACCAGTTTTCCCAGCACCATTTATTGAAGAGAGATTCTTTTCCCCATTGCATATTTTTGTCAGCTTTATCAAAGATTAGATTACCATATACCAATGGTTTCATCTCTGGTATCTCAGATCTATTCCAGATATTCATGCTTCTCTTCTTGTACCAGTCCCAGGCTGATTTAACTATTATTGCTTTATAGTACAGCTTGAAGTCAGGAAGACTGATGCTTCCCAGTTTGTTCTATTTAAGATTGCTTTGGCTATACGAGGTTTTTTTCTGGTTCCATAAGAATGTTTTCTTCTAGATCTGTAAAGAATGCTGATGGTATTTTGATGGGGATTGCATTGATTCTGTAGATCACTTTAGGTAATATTGACATTTTAACTATATTGATTCTACCAATCAACAAACGAGGTAGATTTTTCCTTCTGTTTAAATCTTCTGCAACTTTTTAGTGTTTTATAGTTCTTGTATAAATCGTTTGTATCTTCGTTAAGTATACTCCTAGATATTTAATTTTCTTTGGGGCTAAAGGGTATTGTGTTTTTCAGTTTCTGCTTGATGGTTCTTGACATATGAATGCTTCTGATTTGTGTATATTGATTTTATAACCTGAAACTTTACCAAATTCAGTTATCAAGTCTAGGAGTCTCTTGGAAGAGTCCATGGGGTTTTCTAGGTATAATATATCATCAGCGAAGCGTGAGAGTGATTTCATCATTTTGAGCCATATATTACAAGTTAGAAGACAGAAGCTATCCATATTGTGCTTTAATTCTTTCTTTTGGCTCCTTATAACAGTTTATGCTGGCCAGAAATGTTATAAGGTAATGCAGGTGTTTGACTTCTGCCTGGGTTTTTTTTCAACTCCAAAAACACAGGGTCTGCTTTGCCTTAAGATGTATTAATAGTTTCCATATAATAGGGAGAATAAGCCTAGACGGTTATGCTGAAGGATGACCTTAGGACTGGTTTGTCAGTATATCTCTTTGTTGACTTCTATAGTTGGGTATTCAAAAAAGGAGCATGCTACCCAGGGTTAATCAGGACTTCATCTTTATACTATTACTGTTCATATGATGTATTCATACTAACACGTTTATGTTAAACATTGAATAGGCATCCCCCATGATACTTTCAAAATAAATGTATTTTGATCTGATTCAATAGGGATAGAGACCTTAAAGTGGTATCATTGGGGAACTGAGGCATTTTCACTTAAGTGAAACAAATCTTTGAGCTAGTAGAAATGTTTCTGTTTAAAACTTCCAGTTGAAGTGGGAGTGATTGAATTTGGAAGTTCTAGAGAAAAGGCCTTGTTCTTTGAAATCTGATAAAATTTGAATTTACTGAATCATTAAGTATAGCAAGGCCTGCCAATGTATAAACTGAAGTACTAGGGATACACCAAAACCCCTATGGTATAGGGGAGAAAACTAATGGTTGGAAAGGCAATAGACACCCACTGATAAGGACCGTGTGGCCCCATGTACATGGTCTACTTGAACACACAGAACACTTTGAGGGGAATGAAAAACCATTTCCTTAGATCAGATCAGTGTAAGACAAGGGGGCCTGAAAGAACCCACTTTATCCTACTGTAGTTTTAAATCTAACACAGGAAAAGGTGATAGAAATACTACCCCAGGAGTATTTCTAAGTATTTGAAACCAGAATCAGACTGAATTATAAATTGGAATTGACTAAGATCATTAAAATTGGTTGGATTTGTATGGGAGTGAGTATCCTTTGAGTCAGATTTTTACTCTAAGCCCCCTTCTGGCTGATGTAGAAAAGGGAAAAAAGGCAATTATATTTTTGCATAACTGGGTCTGTGACTACATCTTGTTGCACAAGGAAGTGTCTGGAGGTATTTAGTTTTTACCATCATTGATACTATCTGGTGCCTCCAATGCACATAAGTGGTGCTGGGCAGACAGGTGGAACAGAGGAAAGCTGTCTGACTGCAGAGAAGCAAACAGAGGGGGAGCTTTTTTTTTTTTTTTTACTAATAATGGATTTCCATTTTTCGAAAGTGTTCAACATCTCTTATCAGGGAAATGCAAATCAAAACCACAATGAGGTTATCACTTATCTCCAGTAAGAATTGCCTTTATCAAAAAATCTCAAAATAACAAATGTTGGCATGGATGCGGAGAGATAGGAACACTCCTACACTGCTGGTGGGACTGCAAACTACTTCAACCTCTGTGGAAAGCAATATGGAGACACCTTAAAGCGATACAAGTAGATCTACCATTTGATCCAGCAATCCCACTACTGGGCATCTACCCAAAGGAACAAAGGACAATCTACAAAAGAGACACCTGCACTCGAATGTTTATAGCAACACAATTCACAATTGCAAAACTGTGGAAACAACCTAAGTGCCCATCAATACATGAGGGGATTAATAAAGTGTGCTATATGTATACCATGGAGTACTATTCAGCTCTAAGAAACAATGGTGATATAGCACATCTTGTATTTTCCTGGGTAGAGCTGGAACCCATACTACTAAATGAAGTATCCCAAGAATGGAAAAACAAGCACCATATATGCTCACCAGCAAATTACTATTAACTGATCAGCACCTAAGTGGACACCTAGGAATTACATTTATTGGGTATTGGGCAGGTGGGAGGGGATGGGTATATACATAATGAGTGAGATGTGCACCATCTGGGGGATGGTCATGCTTGAAGCTCAGACTTGTGGAGTGGGGAGCAAGGACATTATACGCAACCTTAAAATTTGTACCCCCATAATATGCTGAAATAAATAGTTGACAATAAATGTACATTCATGTTTATCAATACTTGCCATCTATCATGGGGAATGCAATGATATCACCAGCCACATGAAAAACAGAAAACAAACCTGACTTGGCATGAGCATCTTGAAATAATTGCTAATTTTTTAAGTAGAAGATTGTGTCTAAAGATAACATGTGCAATGCAGAAGGCCATTTTCATTTCACTATGGCATATAACTTTCAGATTAAGTAACTGGTCTTCTAAATTAAATATGCTCGATTTCAGAATATTATGGGGTGCAAAAATTTTGGATACATGTAATGCCTTTGTCTCACCCAAGCCAGGGCTAGAAATGTGCCCTTCTCCGATACAGTGTGCTCTGTCCACATTAGTTGTCTGTTTGCCCACTCCCATCTTCCCCACCTGACTGGCACCCAATGAATATTACCACCATGATGGGAGCTTTCTAAAGCTGAGGCCAGTGCATTCACGAGTGAGTCACGACCACATTCTCTATGGCCTTTCCAGGAACTTGCGGTTTACTCTTCTTTCCATCTTATTCCCCACCCAGGACCTTCCCATGCACAAATACTGTTACGAAAATACATGTTTTTTTTTTTAATGTGCCAGGTACTAAGTATTTTATATTCTGTCATTGTATCCTCATAAAACAGCAGTAAAAAAGACAAAGGGTTATTGTCATTACTTTCATTTAAGAAGAGAAACCTGAAGGTTAGATCATACAAGACATCCAAAGTCTGACATACTTTTCCAGGTCCATCTCTATACTTTGAGATTTCAGAGCTCAAGTTCTTAACCACCTGCTAAAAACATTGCCTTTTACAAATAACCACAATGTCGCCCTCTCAACCATCTCCCAATCTTCATTTTCCATGAAGACTTATAGGTTCGAAAGAGGCCGATGAAAGTACCTTTCACTCCTACTCTGAGCATTAGTGATGGAACACATGTTTGTGTGAGGGGAAACATAACACTGGCTTTAAGATGGTCAATTATTGGACATGTTGCATCTCCATACTGCATTCTCCCATGTATACTCCCTATCATCCTATTCTGAGATAACCCCTCCACCACAAAGAAGCCCAGGCATGACTACAGCTGACAATGGGACTAAAAGGTCTAGTGTAAGCTCACATCCCAAGTCTGATAGAACTGGGTATTGGGTATTGTCAATGGGTGGTTGTCCCTGAATGAACCAGGAACATAGATATGGTGTTAAATGGGGATAAGAGAAAATAACACTCATATGAAGCAGCTAGAGATGATTGGCATTTGGTCTTGGTCTATGGTAGACCCAGCAGATCATCTAGGGAGAAATACCTTACACCATAGGTTTTCAGAGGTTATTCTGCCAGGGAAGTTCTTAGTAATAATCCTACTGATCTGCCTTATGTAGTGTAAGTGGACTTTAAGCATTATGCCAGAGAGCTATCCTTGTGACAAAAGCTGATCATTTCCCTCAGCATCTGAGCTACAGATGGATTTGAACATCCATCTTCTTCAGTACCTGGGCTTATGGTCAGGAGATCACTTTGTAAAATAGGTTTATTGCTCTGAGGCTTGTATGGTATCTTTTCAACACAAAATTTAAAGAAGAAATCAGATTGCATTTGGCACTAAAGTTATGTTCTTGGCACTAAAGTTATTTTCATAGAAGCCCTCCCCATCTTCTCTCAATAACTGGATTCAGCTTTGGCATTGGACCTTCATATGGGAGAATGACCATCCCTCACACCACAACAATGAAGATTAATATGTGACCCAACCAATCCTGGAGTTAGGCATAGATTCTGAGGCAAGAGATTTGGTGTTTATTCAGGGGAAAGCTAAACTAAGAATTTTTGCTGTTCCACGTTTCCTACATTTGTAGGATATATTTGTATTCTAACCCTACCTTTATCACTGGCTTTAGATGTCTAAAAATACTAATGTGATTTTTTAACATAAGCTCAGTTACTTTAGCCTTCTTAGATGTTATGAGTTGTAAACTGAGGAAGTTGTTTACAATCAAACGTTTGGGAACTAAGATGTACATAAACCATGATTCTGTCACTATACTTGGGAGTGATGCTTCATTCTACTTTTCATTCATTGTCATAGTTTCTGCAGGTTTCTGGCCTGAAGTAGTCCTATTATGGAACCTTTTTATGATCAAATAATAAAAAGGGTCAAGTTGTAACAATCAGAGGTAGCAACATGAATTCTCCAAGATCTGGAATCATTTCAGGTTTATATCCATCACAGGACCTCCCATCTATTTTCATCACCTTTGGCCCATCTGTCACCCAAACTCCTTCATAATCCACTTTTCTTCCCTCCATGACTTCAAATATGTGGCTGCTGTCCCCCAGATAAGCCATTTCAGGGCCTCTGAAACTGAATCTCCTAACATTCCTCCCTCCCAGTTAACTCTTAGGAGATGTGGAATGTTGCAAATGCATCTATTTAAGTGGGGTAAGGACCTCGTTTGAGGATATTAACTCCTTTGGGTGGTAAAGTCTCATTTGGTTAAGATTTCATACTTGTAATTTTCTCCATCCTCAAAAAAAGTCTTTTATGGGATAAGCCAAAAGGGTTGGAAAAGCTTGCCAGCACATTTTACAGACATTTATCAAGCTAAAAGAATTAGTAAGCTGTCTTCCAGAAGGTGTGACAGCATAATTATACTTGTAGAAATTGTGCTTTATAATACTTTTCAAAGCAAAACTAGAAATTTTACACCAAAATAGTAAAGAAGTGATCTTACTCCCCATGGGCTGTGTTCATGCTTATTGTGCTTAATTTTATGAAGTTAAATAGGTAAGAGGAGGAAATTATAATGTAAAATCACACCCTGATTTTTCTTTCTACTTTTCAGATGTTGGATCTATGCTGCATAGAAAATCTGTGATCAAACAGAATAGACTCTGATTGTCTTTAATCCCTTATCCTCATAGTTAAGGTAGAGGCCCAGAAATTTCATAGGCTCCCCCCATGAGCCTTATACTGTTATCACAAAGTATTTATGTGCCCCATAGATATAGAACCGTCACCTGGGTTGAGCCCCTGCTTTAAAAACATGGAGAAGTCTCTCTCGGATCTGCGTGGTACGGACAGCATAGACAACAGGGTTGAGGACAGGTGGGATGAGGAGGTAAAGGTTGGCCAGAAGGATATGGGTATGGGAAGGCACATCATGGCCAAAGCGGTAGGTGAGAGAGGAAACAGCAATGGGCACATAGAAGATAAGGATGGCACAGATGTGAGAACCACATGTCCCTAGCGTTTTAAGCCTGGCTTCAGGGGTGGCTAGCCCCAGTACAGCCCTGAAAATCATCATGTAGGAGGCAGCGATGGCTAATGAATCCAGGATTAATACCAGGAAGCCAATTCCCATTCCATATAAGTCATTGAGCCTTGTGTCACCACAGGCCAGGGTGACCACAGCCATGTGCTCACAGTAAGAGTGGGCAATGATTTGGGTCTGGTAAAGGTGTAGCCTTAGGTGAATCATTAGAGGCAAAGGTCCAATGTAGAGAACTCCCCGGAGGAGGGCAGCCAGCCCTAAACGAACTACCACAGCATGGGTGAGCACTGAGGTATGGTGTAGTGGGTCACAGATGGCCACGTAGCGATCAAACGCCATGGCAAGGAAGATGCCTGATTCAACAGTAGCAAAGCAGTGGATGAAGAACATCTGGGCCAAGCAGGCACCCACACCAATGTTGTGGGCACCAAACCAGAAGATGGCCAGTAGTTTGGGCATGGTGGAGGTTGATAGAACCAAGTCAATGACAGCCAACATGCATAGGAAGAAGTACATGGGCTGGTGCAGGCTGCGTTCCATCTTTACCACTGCCAGGATGGTCACATTCCCCATCACAGCCACCAGGTACATGGAGCCAAAAGGGATGGAGAGCCAGATGTGCAGGGACTCCAGTCCTGGGATGCCAGTGAGCCGGAAAAAGGTAGGCACAGAGCAGACATTATGAGAGGAGAGCATGTTTGGGGGCATGAGATATCCAGGGCACAGGAGCTTAAAGTTCTTCTCCTGTGAGAGATGCTGCTTCTGGAAACTGATGACTAGATTCTAATGTCCATCCTGGCAACCGGTGGCATCTATGATAAAGAATTCTGGATGACAACTTGAAAAATATATCACATGTTTTATAAGTAGTTATCCATGATGACTCCCACTGTTAAGTGTAGAAACAGGCATGCTTGTGATTTTTACTGCTACATTGCCCTGTCACACTGTAGAGATCTCTAAAATTGTACATCCCCCCTTTTAACTAGTTTTATTTTGTGGAACTTTTCCTAAAGTAAATGAAAAATACAGAGAAGTTCAGTGTAATAGTTACATGCAAATCCATGTAATGTGTTTAGCCCAGTGCCTGCATATACTTCTCACTGGTCAATAGCAACATTAACAACATACATTGGTCAGCTGTTTTCATTAGTATAAAAGTAATTGCAAAAGTTGGAGCAACATGGTCTCAAAAATAAAGCATTGTTTAAATTCTATTATATCCATTCAATGAATTAGACTATATTGATGGTTTTAGAGATGTTGTAATATAAACATTATACCAGGAAATAAGTGAGGGAATAGCAAGACACAGATTAAATTGATTTAATATTTAAGAGTACGTGTGATATAGAAAAACACTGTTAAAGAGTAAAGGTCTGGGAAGATCTGCACCAAGCTTTTATTTGATTTTGGGTAGATGGGATTATGGATGATTTTAGTTTTCTTCCTTTTGTATGTTTGTTTATTGTGACTTTACAAAGTGATCAGATCTTTAAAAATGAGCTTATAAGTTATCAAAGCCTGATTAAAAGACAATTTACTAAGGAAAATATGTTAGCAAAGTATAATTCCCTTTTCTCCAAATGGATTCAACATTGATTTATTCAGATTGTCAAGTCTAATTGACTTCTTCAAAGATAGTTGGTATAAAACCTGATTTCTCAAAGAAAAAGATCACTCATTTAAGGTTGCCCAGATTTTATGGCTAAAGAGGATGAAGAACAGAAAATTCCTGAAGAGTTTAAGGAAATATTCCATTAAATTTTCCTAGTGAGAATCTGGGCATCACCTACAATTTAAGTAAAGAGGTATATCTTTTGAGGAAGTGTTGCTAGATATTTTGTCCATCATCTGATGACAGGGATTAAAAAGGGTGGACTGCTATAAAGCAACAAACCCTTCTTACCAACCACATCCCTCTTGGTCTCTAGTTTTTGAGGCAACAAGGAGATTAGCAGTAAAGCACTGGTCATTGTTTTCTGAAAGCCTTGCCCACCCCTTGGGCCCTTCTGTCCTTCAGGTGCCTGTGTTAAGAACCTAGCAATGGAGGATTTTGTCAAAAATGGCGGACTAGGGATGACCTCCTTGCTCTTTGCTCTTGGAGAGGGAGGTGAAGAAGGCGGCCTGAATCACTCGAGCGGGTAGTTCTCCTACAGGATCATCTTCACGGAACTACAGGGAAGCTTCGAGGGGCAGCAGCGCCGGGAAAAGGAAGAAAGTGACTCAGTGGATTTACTGTGAAGTTCCGAGAATCCGAGTGGTACTGCGCGGATTGGAGTCTAAGCTGGCCGCGCTTAGCGGCAGCCATACGGCTGTGCGCTCCTT
>VSMD01005920.1:0-10394 GCA_008750895.1 Mirza zaza
CTGGGAGGCCGAGGTGGGCGGATCATTTGAGCTCAGGAGTTCGAGACCAGCCTGAGCAAGAGCGAGACCCCATCTCTACTATAAATAGAAAGAAATTAATTGGCCAACTAATATATATAGAAAAAATTAGCCGGGCATGGTGGCACATGCCTGTAGTCCCAGCTACTTGGGAGGCTGAGGCAGCAGGATTGCTTGAGCCCAGGAGTTTGAGGTTGCTGTGAGCTAGGCTGACGCCATGGCACTCACTCTAGCCTGGGCAATAAAGTGAGACTCTGTCTCAAAAAAAAAAAAAAAAAAAAAAGAAGTGAAAGAGCAAGTATACACATAAAGTTATTACAACTACATACTAGTCAAATTTATATTACTGTAAGACTTGATCCTATTGCCGAATAAACCATTAATCTTTTGGAAATGGTTGCATTTTCAAACATATGACTTGAATTTAGTTCCTCCAAAATAAATTTAGTAAACGGTTTCCTAATGACCAGAACAGAATGATTTCTCTCCAGTTCATTAGGAAATATTTTAGATAAGCATTTTCCTGAAAAAAATATAGTCACAACTATGGACAGTTTTCAAAATAGATAAATCTTAAAATTTCAAATCTGCTGAGAACTATGGTTTTGGTCCCTGCCCTGCTCTGCCTCCCCACCCCCCAATTCTCCATCCCTATAGAAATATGACAGATTCAGAACAACATCCTTGTCAGTTTCAAAAGACAGGTCAAGGCCAAAACACACAATAAAGTGGTCTTTTCTGAAGGTCTTTACTGAAGATTTTTAAAATATGCATTATAGTCCCTAAAAACATTTATATTACCTTTGTTAAGTTAACCCCTAAGGTAAAAATACAACCGAGAATAATGCCCACATGTTCTATGTCTATACAGAGAAATAATATACACCTTACATTTATAAATACAAGTTAATGTAGTCTTAATTATTAATACATTTTAAAAGGCCACAATGAGATTTGTTTATAAAAGTTCTGTTTTGAATCTTTACCTAATCTCATAATTTTAGTTTATGTTCAGAATAACAGGAACTCTCTTATCACTAGAAAATTTATAGAGTTCAATTAAAACCATTCTTCTAGCCTAAACATATGTCAAAATAAAGTAACATTAGATTTTCATGGAAGCTTTGGTTTTTTATTCACTTAAGAATCATGGCAAATTTTTTGCAACAAAAAGAATCTACTTATTGAACTGTTCATATTCTTAAGTAGAATTATATATAATTACATATGATCTAAAATGGAAAACAAAAATATTTCAAACTACTGAATTTTTCACGCTCATTCTACCAATTAAAACATATCTACGTAAAATAGATATTTTAAATCAAAGGAAAGATGAGTTATAGTATTATTAAACAACAGTGGTTAAGAAAAGGTTTACTTCTTAGCCCAGGCGACAAAGTGAGACACTGTCTCAAAAAAAAAAAGGAAAAAGCAAAGGTTTACTTCTAAAGAATTTGAGGGGGCAGGCATGGTGGCTCCTGCCTGTAATTCCAACACTTTGATAGGTTAAGACAGAGGGATCGCTTTAACCCAAGATTTTGAGACCAGCCTGGGCAACACAGTGAGACCCCAAGAACCATTAAAAATTTTGTTTTAGCCAGGTGTTGTAGTCCCAGCTCCTTGGGAGGACTGTTTGAGCCCAATGGTTTAGGGAAGCAGTGAGCAATGATTACACCATTGTACTCCAGCCTGGTTGACAAAGCAAGACCCTGTCTCCAAATATAAATTAATTAAATTTTAAAAAAAGAATTTGAGGTATTTTTATGATTTCTGGGTCACCAATAATGAAATTTAACTCTTACAGATTTGTACTAATTTCCAAATAAAATCTTTTATGAACTTCTATTAGTAAGTAATTGAGCTTAAAGATATTAAAATCTACATGAAATTTAAATTTCAAGCAATTAAAACACCCTAAATAAAAAAGTCTTGAATTAAAATAATCATAAGTGATAACTCTAATCCCTAAGTATAACTGCGCCTTCTAACCAAATGATACTTAAAAATTTTAATTAAACTTAATTATATAATTTATTTCTATATCACTACCTAAAAGTGCAAGTAGCACCCATAAAACCAAAAATACTTAATCAGAACTAGTTATAGTTAAAAAACTTTCCAGACAAAATACTTACCCAATCATTGCTGTCTCTTTAACTTCAGCCTCTGTGCCATTTATAACTGAGTCCTGATTTCTGTCATCTTCCCTGTCAGTGACATCACTTGAAAAGCCCAACAAAGCTCGTACTCGTTTAGATTTCACATCTAGAATAGTATCTGTGTAACCCACCTCCTGTAGATACCTGTATAAAGAAAATCCTTACAATTCATTCATGCTAGAATCAGTATTCCATAATTTAATATGTAAATAACAATTTTTCTTTAAAGTCATTGCATACATAAGACTTAACAGTACAGTACTATGCTAGTAAGACTTGTTAATAAATAATCTTCCAGCTGCAGATGGAGCTGTCTCTTGCAGTACCAGCCTCTACAGTCACTGAAAAAAATCAAAGAACTATACAATACACCATTCATCACATTTCTCATAAGAAGAAGCTGTTCCTTAAGGTATCTAATAGCACATTCTTTCCTTTAGGCAGGATTGGAGCAAATTTACTCCCATATTCTACAAAATTACTATTTTATAATAGTGATTCCAGTAGTTTAAATATTTCTTTTTTTTTGAGACAGAGTCTCACTTTATTGCCCAGGCTAGAGTGAGTGCCATGGCGTCAGCCTAGCTCACAGCAACCTCAAACTCCTGGGCTCAAGCAATCCTGCTGCCTCAGCCTCCCAAGTAGCTGGGACTACAGGCATGTGCCACCATGCCCGGCTAATTTTTTCTAGATATATTAGTTGGCCAATTAATTTCTTTCTATTTATAGTAGAGATGGGGTCTCGCTCTTGCTCAGGCTGGTCTCAAACTCCTGAGCTCAAACGATCCGCCCACCTCGGCCTCCCAGAGAGCTAGGATTACAGGCGTGAGCCACCGCGCCTGGCCTAAATATTTCTAATGTAAAGTGTCATGGATCAGTAATTTGAGATTTACAGAAAATGCTTCTAGTACATTTGGTTTTCTCTATGACATACAAGAAGATAGTGTTTTTCAGAGAGTCATTTCTACAGAAGGGAAGCTTCTGTCCTGAGACAACTCTAAAATAAAAACAGACCACAATTAAATCGTGGGATATGGGGTGTGTGAGTACACACGTGTGTGTACATACATGTGTGTATGTTACAGAGAGGCAAAAAAAGAGCATATGCTTTGTATTGAGAGTTGGATCTGGATTTTAAGCCAATTTCTACCAATTACTTGCAGTATAACTTTACCTCTCCTGAACCTCAGTTTTCTTTCCCTTAAAATAGACACACCTAATACTCTACCTGCAATATGGAAAGCACTCAACACCTATTAACACCAAAGGTGACATAAAAAGACCAAAGTGGTAGTGGCAGGACCATGAAAAAGGCAAATGACATTAATAAACACAACAGACAAATGTTAGGCATTAATTTATAAGCAAGCATTGAGTTTACTAGATGAAAGAGAACAAAAGTGAAGAAATAACAAGTTTATGTTCAGTTTACAGTGAGATTTGCTCTTAATAACATAGCTGAAAGAGATATCTCCCAAAGACAATATGTGATCAAGTGGAGTAAGTGTATCTTATTAAACCAAGATGTTCATTTTTCAATCCCATCCAATATTTACAGAAAGGTTTTAATTAAAATTTAGATAATAAATTCCCAACTTTCCTGAATTTAATCAGTTCTTACAAAGTACTACAAAGATGCTATGGTTTTCTATTTTTAACAAATAATATTTGATACATGCCTCACTTTGGCAATAAAAATCACATTATAATTATCTGTTTCAAATCTGCTCTTGCTATAAATAAGTTGGTTTTACTAATTAGTTACTTCCTCCTTCATTGATAAAATGGCATCTCTACTTTGAGGAGCAGATTATGGGTCCTTTGATGTATTTGAAAATATCTTTTGGAAAGCTCATTATGAAACAACTTCTTGTTTAAAAAAAAAAAAAACAAAACAATCAGCATTTAAGTCATATTTAAGACCAAAGTGGGCCAGGAGCGGTGGCTCATGCCTGTAATCCTAGCACTCTGGGAGACCAAGGCAGGAGGATTACTTGAGGTTAGGAGTTTGAGACCAGCCTGAGCAAGAGCTAGACCCCATCTCTATAAAAATTAGAAAACTTAGCCAACATGGTGGCATGTGCCTGTAGTCCCAGTTACCCAAGAGTTTGAGCCCAGGAGTTTGAGGTTGCAATGAGCTAAGATAATGCCACTGCACTCCAGCCAGGGCGACACAATGAAACTCTGTCTCAAAAAAAATAAAACCAAAAACAAAAAAACAGACTAAAGTGAGGGCACTAGTGAAAATCTACTTATGAAATATTAGTAAAGTCTCATTTTCTTCTAATTTTGTCTAGATTAAATAATAGGAGGAGACATTTTAATATTCTCTTCCCATAGTCAAAAAGAATGGCTGGTATGCATCTACTTTGAAAACCTTAGGTTAAAACTACTTCAAGCAACTCCTAAGTCCAAAATGAGAGCAAATTTCATTTCACTGGGGTACAAATCTGAATACCAGTTTCGAAGGTGGTATACAAGGATCAGGCACTGATTGGTAAGTAGGTCTAGTCCACACTTAACATCAGAACCTCAACCCAGCCTTGTTTCTTCTTTATTATCTCAAACACATATTTTATAGGAGAAAATACATACTAGGTAATATTTGCAAATTTGGGGAATTCAAAAAGTTCTTCAATCTATTTTAAAGTGTAAAAACATAACACAAAACATAAACACTGACTGATTGGACTTATATTAAAACACATATATTCGTGCATAAAAGAAGCAATGAAAAGAATAACTTTAAAGGGTATAGAATTCTTTTAATTATATAAATTCTACCACAGGGAAAAAGCGTTTTATATGAAAAAGGAATAGTAATTCAATTAAGCATTTTCACAGCAGTAGTATAAGATTGTATTATTATATCATTTTCAACTCAATAGAAAACATTCTATTGAGTTAAAAATACAAAATAAAAATAATTTCATGAAAATAAAATTTTTGTCTTTGACCATTTGTAAGTTTGACCTTGGGGTACTTACTGTCTGAGTAGTTGTCGACCTTGTTTCCACATTAATTGGCTGTTTTGTTGTGGCTGCACTTCTGTTTCATTACCTTCATCTGGAAAACATTAAATCATAATAAAACTGACTTGTTTTACCTGTTAGAGGACATCACAATTCATAAAAATGCCCAATAAACATTTATAAGGTTAAGAATATATAAAACTATAAGTGTAAGGTATGTTTTGGGAAAATGTAAATTCTGTTTTTAACTCTAATTTCCATATCAACACTCTAATTTAAATTAATTATTGCTACTGGATTCCCTGTAGAGTAGCAGAATTAAAATATAGATATTTTCCCTATCTTTAGTTAGCCTAAGAATTTTCCTGCAGGATGAAGACCTATCAAGTCACACAATGAGAACAAAATAAAAGTATTATGATCACATCAGAACTAGAACAAAATACCAAGGAATGATGGTAGAAGAGCCATTTTAATAAAAATCAGATATATAAAGAATAATCTCAATCCAAATCTGTTTCCTTCCCTAGCTGTTAAAAGAAAACCTCAAGTATTCTTTTAATGACATTCTTCGAATGAAAACCTCTTAAGTGTCTTAAAGCTTAAATTTATCATTAGGCAAAAAGCAGAATCTTTAAGAAGGTGGTAAAATAAAGAGTTTTTCCTATAGTAAGACTGGACTGGAGAGTTTCCAAACTATACTATGGATTCAACTTCAATAATACAAGAGTTCATACTTTTTATCAGCCTTTGATCAAACTATAAGAAACTGCTGATCTTTATCAGATCCTATTCAAGTAGAGATACAAAAAAGGGACTTGAAAAATCTGTTTTGGAATATTTGAAATTAAGCATTTACTATGTGCTGTGTTCCAAACACTGTGTTAAACATATATACATTATCTCTTTTAACCCTTACAACCTCAAAAGATAGCTGTTAATCCCCAGTTTAAAGAAAAGAAAGCTGAGTTGCAGAGGGTAATATTCAGGTTTATTAGTTAGAAATACAATTAAGTGTTGAATTCCTTTCTGTTTCACTGCAGAGCTTCAGCATTTTCCTTCATATGCTATCACTATAATGATAAGAAAGCAGAGAAACATATTAATAAAAATAAGAATTATGTTCGTATTTCTGTTTTTCTCCTAAAATAACTCTGAAACAACCAGATTAAATTCTGTGATATACCAAAGAAAGAGCAATAGAATAGATTGGGGCTTAGGATGGGGGTTGGGGGGCAGAAGAAAATAAGAGGAATTAAATTAACTCTGAAAAGAAGTTAATTACTTTGAGATAACTACAAAGAGAGCATCTATTAAAAAGGCAAAAAGTGTCTCAATACTAAGGTAAAACAAATACATCATGTTTCCACTGACTTACAAATTTAGGTGAGTACCTGTACTTGCCAAGTTCAAGCCTTTAAAAATTTCAGTGTGAAAAGAAGTTTTGAAATCATTTAATTTCCCATCACACTAGGCCTAAATCCTTTCTATGTCATCCTCAGGTATGTTCAACTGCCTTTGCCTACTTGGCAGCTAGTGATATTACAAAAGTGAGGTACATCAATTCAATGGAATACTACTCAATAAGAGCAGGGAATGAATTACTGATACACACCAACATAAATAAATCTCAAATGCATTATGCTATGTGAGACAAACCAGAATCAAAAGGATGTATGTTGTAAAATCCTTTTCTTTTAAAAATAGAGGCAGGATCTTGCTATCAAGTGATCCTTCCACCTCAGCCTCCCGAGTAGCTGTTATTACAGGCACAAGCCACCAAACCCAGCTGTAAGATTCTGAAATGCATATGACTTTCTGGAAAAGGCAAAACTATAAAAATGGAAAACAGATTAGTAGTTGCCAGGGAATTAGAGTGGGAAGGGAGGGATTTGTGAAAACTCTAAAAATGGTGAATTTTACTACATGTAAATTATACCTTAATAAAAAATAAAGACAAACCAAATAAGAATGTACCCTCATCCTCTTTAAAAAAAAAAGTGTATTCTTATATTAAGATGAAATATGACTCCATGGGTAACATTTGAGGTTAAAAAACAAAAAACAAAACCCTCAAAGTCAAAAAGCTCTTGTACTTCTTTACCCAGGCTAAGCTCACAATTCTTTCCATGGTTAGTAAGTAGTTATCAATTATTCATTCTTGCCTTATCAAGTTCAAAAAATAACATTATACAAAGGATTTTAAAGTGGATAATAGTTGAATTTCTTGGTAATATTAAAAGTATTTGGCTGCTTCTTCAGTCAACTTAGAGCAAGAGATTGGATTTAGCCTCCTGCTGAAACAACTGTTAATCAAATAGATAAAACAATGGTTTTCAAAATACTCTACATGAAGTAACAGACAGTGATACCTGAGAGAAGGGAAACAAACAGGTGAGCCTTATGATTATCTGAGCTACTTACTGCCTTGAAAGAGTTTCCAAATCATAGCACAGGGAGGGGGTACAAAAACAGTATCTGAAGAAATTATGGCTGAAGAGTTCTGAATTTCATGAAAACCATAAACCCATAGACCTAAGAAACTCAATAAATCCCAAGAATAAGAAAGATGTGGGGAGGGGTAACTACACTAGGGCACATCATATTAATAATAAAATTGTTTATAATCAATAATAAAGAAAAAATCTTAAAAGCAGCCAAAGATAAAGGTCTGATTATATGCAGAGGAACAAAGATAAAAACAACAAGCAGAGGCTGATCCAAAGGTAGGGAGTTATCTCATTTGGTTGCTCACATTAAGTTACGGATTGAACTCCTTGTTCTACTACTTTCTCTCCTTCTCACTACTGTACTTGACTAACCTAAAAAAAAAAAAAAAAAAGCAAATATCTTATCAGAAACAATGCCTGTGAACAAAAGAAAGACTTTTTTAGGCATACAAAAGCTGAAAAAATTCATTACCAGTAGCCTACGTTATAAGATATGTATGTCACAGAGAGACTTTACAGCTGAAAGAAAATGATACCAGCTGGAAATACAGATTTATACAAAGCAATGATGAGCACTGGAAATATTTTTTCATATTATTTAAATCTCTTTAAAAGAGAATAGAGAACTGAAACAAAAATAATACCGTGTTTCCCCGAAAATAAGACAGGGTCTTATATTTATTTTTCCTCAAGAAGACACCCTAGGGCTTATTTTCAGGCGATGTGTTATTTTCCTCTCAAAGCCTCAGCTTGCAGCACACACAGGATGGCCAGGACCTGACAGGAGGAGCCAACCTCGTTGGTGGGGCTGCCCGCACCTTTCCGGTCACCTCTGGGATAGTAGCTGTCACGATGGGGCAGATGAAAAGGGCTGCTCGTACCGCTCCGCAACGAAATGTATGGGTTTTGCAGATACGCTGCGTATCCAGGCCCATCACTAGGTCTTATATTTGGGGTAGAGCTTATATTGCGCAAATGCTTAGAAATCCTGCTAGGGCTTATTTTACGGGTGGGTCTTATTTTCAGGGAAACACAGTAATGTAGTATGTGGTTTATAACATACATAGAGTAAAATATGACAATAGCACAAAGGCTGGAAGAAGAGAAAGAGAAGTACAGTGTTATAAGATGCTCATACTATACATAAAGTAATATATTATCACTTGAGGAAAACTGTAGTAAGTTAAAGATCCACCCTATAAACCCTAAAGTAAGCACTTAAAACAACAAAGAGTTACTGCGAATAAATAAGCAAAAGAGGTAAAATGGAATCATAAAAAATACTTGATTAATTCAAAAGAAGAGGGGTGAAAAGGAGGGATGGTGAACCCTCGGCCTTTGGGGCTACATCTGGCCATCTGGATCCTTGAATGTGGCCTTTTAACTGAATCCTAATTTTACAGAACAAATCCTTTTATTAAAAGGGGTGCAGCAGCAGAGAAAGATGAAGCTTTTCTTGCCTGGTTTGGTGATTTAAAAAGAACAATCTTGAAATCAGAAGGCTGCAGGTAAGGCAGAATGTGTCACACTGTATAAAAATATTCAAACTTCAATAACTATCTTCTAATATTAAATAGGAGAAACTGAAATATAAAAGATAGATTTTTAACACTGCCTGAGATAATATTCTCCTAAAGTAGAAATATGAAGGTTTGGAAGTAAGACAAAACAGAAAAAAAACTCAGAAGGAAAAAGTAAATTTTTGTAAAAAATGTTTCAGAAAATGTTTGATCCTTGCCTCTTGTGCCAAGAAAAGAAAGAAAGAAAAGAAAAAGAAAACTTTGGATTATCAGTTTTAGGAAAATATAGTTTGCTGACCTGCTCTAGACCTGAACCTACCTCCTTACTTTTAACTTCCCCATTAGCTTCTTCTGTCTTCGTTTTCTCCCCTTTGTAGTTTTAGTTCATGGTTTATCACTTCAACCATTCTTTTGCTAATTTTCTTGTCCCTTTGTCTCTCCATTAATTCAGTTAATTCAACTACTAACTATTTGCATACTCTTTGACTTTACCCGGGTTACTACAGGTGCAGACTAGTGCCTCTATACATACTCATGGTCACATACCTCAATTGGATCCTTAGCTTTTCTCCATTTACTATTCCCTAGTCAGTTTGTCCTCCTGTTCACCATCAGTATTTTAAACCTTCTCTACCCTTCTTAACATCTGACCTACTCTTAGCAGATAATCCTGATACATAAAGCTATGGACATTCCCTTAATTACCCACCACCAAACTAAAACCAAAATCTATAAACCTGTTACCTAACATCCTACATTCTAGCTTGGTAACAACAGAAGACATGCTTCTCCTGCCATTCTCCACCTATGTTCAGAATCCAATCCCTATCACTTCTTCAGATGCCTTCCTATTTTAAGTATCTCTACCTCTCACTTTTACTAGCTCCTTGTCTAAGAAACACATAAACACACACACAATCCCTCTTTCTCTTTCTCTCTTTCCTTGACCCAATGTGTCCTTTCAACTATTGTCCTCTATCTCCTTCACCTTCACAACACAGGCTTCCTGCAAGCTGACTACACTCAGTCTTTGTTTCTGCCCTCATCACTCCCCTAAAACTGCTTGCAATAAAGTTCTCAATGACCTGTGTGTCACTAAATCCTAGAGATATTCCTCAGTCCTCTGGTGCTTAATCAGTAGTGCTGAATAGCCCTTCCTTCTGGAAACCTTCTGTTCTCTTGGTTTCCACTCTTCTGGTTTTCCTCCTACCATTAATGTAGTCCTTATCAGTTTCCTTTTTGGGTTTCTATTTTTTTTTTTAATTTTTTTAA
>VSMD01005931.1:0-27284 GCA_008750895.1 Mirza zaza
CATGGAGTACTATTCAGCTCTAAAAAACAACGGTGATATAGCACATCTTATATTTTCCTGGTTAGAGCTGGAACCCATACTACTAAGTGAAGTCTCCCAAGAATGGAAAAACAAGCACCACATATATTCACCAGCAAACTGGTATTAACTGAGCAGCACCTAAGTGGACACATAGGTACTACAGTAATAGGGTATTGGGCAGGGGGGAGGGGAGAGGGTATATACATACATAATGAGTGAGATGTGCACCATCTGGGGGATGGTCACGCTGGAAACTCAGACTTGTGGGGGGAGGGGGGAAAGGGCATTTATTGAAACCTTAAAATTTGTACCCCCATCATATGCCGAAATAATAATAATAATAATAATAAAAAAACTCTAGGAGGTAGTTTCTAGACACAAGCTTAGGGAAGATTAGAAGTGAGATAAGGAGATCATGGCTGTAATGCAGGTATATTCTGATTTAGCAAAGATTCCTCTTCTTTGTGCCTGACACAGAAATGAAGAAATTCTGGGAGCTAGGATGCTATAGAAGTGAGTGGCGTTGATGGTGGTCTGGTACCACCACCCTCAAAAAAATATCTGAGAACACAAAAAGCCCAAAAGTGACTTCTGAAAAGGGTCTGCTTTGAAAACTAGGTCTGGAAGGTTAGGGAAGGAGGAGGATTTTCATTTTTTTCCCCTTAATTTATTACCTGCCTATCCCTTTTAAAATTGATCATGAGTCTATGCTCACATTACAATGAAAAGTTAAAAAAAAAAAAAAAAAGACTTGTGCCTATGTATGCTCTTACGATTTGCATAGAGCTTGTAATAAAATTGTTGCAAATGTAATTTGCTTTTTCAATCTCCCTAGGAAGCATCAATATGGTGTTTGTAACTCTCTCACAGAGCAGGAAGCTCTTCCTAAAGCTTTATTTCTTAAAAAAATAAATGATAATTTTTAACCTGAGCCACAATCCTCAAGGTAGTGCATTGTGAACATGATAAATGCTGCTGTTCAAGAGAGGCCAAGATGTGAACAAATCTAAAGGAAAGAGCACCGGTAACCAGGTGTTGGCCTCCACCGGGGTGCAAAGGCTAAGTTCTCTCCATTCTTTATTGTGTTCTCCTGCAAAGGCTGCAGATGCTACATTTTCATCACACATCGTTATGCCATCCACAGCCTGGGACAGAAAGGCTGATTACAATGTCTTTGCGTAGGCAATCAATGGCTTTTAGGTGCTTGGCAAATTGACCTCCATGAAAGATTAGGGAAGGGAGACCCATCCCCTATGACACACGTCTTCATGAATTTAATTCTCCCACAACTGCAGCCGTGCACTTGTTTTCTTATCATCTTTATCGTGGAGGAAAATAATGGAGACTTAAAAATCAGCATCAGCAGCCGGGTGCGGTGGCTCACGCCTGTAATCCTAGCACTTTAGCACGCTGGGAGCAAGAGTGAGACCCCATCTCTACTAAAAATAGAAAAACTAGTTGGGCATCATGGCACATACCTATAGTCCCAGCTACTGGGGAGGCTAAGGCAGGAGGATCACTTGAGCCCAGGAGTTTGAGGGTGCTGTGAGCTAGGCTGACACCACTGCATTCTATCCAGGTTGACCCAGTGAGACGGTGTCTCAAAACTTTCTCAGGTCTCTTTTTTATTTTGTATATTTATAAGTGTACTGAAACGGCCTATATTAAAATAATGTAAGGCCATAAGGCAAGAACTGTGATAGAAGTGTCTTATTTCTTTAGAAGTATAGCTAAAAGTGAACCGGCTATTGTTTCCTCACTTGCCTTCCTATAACTGCTGTAAATGTTTACTGCTTAAATGTCACCTACCCTTGACAGGTGCAAGATTTGTGACTACCGCAATGGTTTCTGGAGATAACATTGCTGTTGTAAACCCTAAGACAGGTCTTTGAGGTATCTCTCCAATTCTGCCTTTGGGAGAACTGACTGACACCAACCAGACCTGTGGCCACAAGGTGGGAAGTGACCCAAGAGGTCCTGTAGTCTTCTACCCAGGAACCCTCTCAGCCAGGAAGGCAAAGGATCTGGATGGGGGTTGGGCAGTAACAGCCCCATGATGTTTCAAAAGACAGTGAAACGATGACTCTAGTTAAGCCAACGATCATATCCACCGCCTTACATAGTTCCTTGTATTTTTTTATAGTGAGAGCACCCATAATCAAATCTCTTAGTAAAGTTTCATATCTCATAAACTGTGTTATTGCAACCACAAGGGGGTTTCAGCCTAAGTCTATTTGCTTACTGCACGATGATCCAATTATTGAGAAGAGTAGGATTGCCAAGGAAGAAATAAATATTTCTTTCATACAAAAGATGTCCAGCGGGGACACAGGGAGAAGCTGTCTCAAATCTGCCTCCTCCACTAAAGGAAATCATGGGCTTTTAAAAGGGGGTCTAAGGGGTGCCACATGTCTTGGGACAGACTGTGGTGTAACTATTGGAAACAGGGGCCATGTAGGGACATTTGTGAACAGGTCATGGGGGTGGTAAATCTTGGTGTCAGGAAGTCTGCACAGGGGCCCGTCAGAATCTCAGCTCCCTTGTCTTGGAGAAAATCCACTATTTCTGGGAAACAACTAAGTCATGAAGTAGTTAGAATTTTGGGGGGTTTTTTGAGACAGAGTCTCACTTTGTTGCCCTGGCTAGAGTGCCATGGTGTCAGTTTAGCTCACAGCAACCTCAAACTCCTAGGCTCAAGCGATCCTTCTGCCTTAGTCTCCCGAGTAGCTGGGACTACAGGCATGCGCCACCATGCCTGGCTATTTTTTTTCTATATATATATTAGTTGGCCAATTAATTTCTTTCTATTTTTAGTAGAGACAGGGTCTTGCTCAGGCTGGTTTTGAATTCCTGACCTTGAGCTATCCTCCTGCCTCGGCCTCCCAGAGTGCTAGGATTACAGGTGTGAGCCACCACGCCCGGCCAAAGTAGTTAGTTAAGGGAGAGGATTATTTAAAAATATATATAGGAGACATTGACTTTGTTCATAGAGCCAGTTACAATTGCAGAATTGACTTTATGTGGCAGGCAAAATAATGTTCCCAGATATGTGCACATCTTAATCATTGGAACCTGTGATTTTATGTGACAAAATGGAGTTAGCAGATGTGATTAAATTAGGATCTTGAGGTAGGGAAATTGCCTTGTATAATCTAAGGGGACCCAGTGTAATTACAAATGTCCTGAAATGTAGAAGAGGGAGGAAGGAGATTCAGAGGTAGAAATAGGGCTTCCCAAACAAGACTTGACCAGGTGCTGTTGAGTACGGAAGGGATTATGAGCTAAGCATGTGGGCAGCCTCCAGACATTGGAAAAGGCAAGGAACTGGATTATCCCTTAGAATCTTCCAGAAGGAATGCAAGCCTGCTAACACTTTGCATTTCCCCCAATGAGACCCATGCCAGATTTCTGAATACCAGAAGAGTAAGATAATAAATACGTGCTGTTTTAAGCCACTAGATTTGTGGTAATGTGTTACAGCAGTTGTAGGAAACTCAATACATCTGGACAGAGATTCAGCCATGATGCCAAGTCATGAGTTAAAACATAGTGTCTCCATACAGACTCAGAGATGGGATTTGGGGAGAACATGTTCAATCAATACAGCGAAGTGATGACTGAGGAATTCTACGTTTCCAAGCCAGCCGCCGGTAATTCTCAGCCTTCTTGTGTGAGAATGAACAACCTTGTAACAGCCCAGAGAGTGGAGTAATGCTCATGCCAAATACAGTCCTGGAATCCGTAGGAAAATATAACGCCTAGAGTTAGGCTTCTTCTTCACACTGAGACTCATGATGAAAGTTTCTAGGGACCAGGCTGAGGTGGAGCAGAGAAACATCACTTTGTTCTGAAGTGGGCAGGGCTATGTAAACCTATCTCCAAAGTTTGAGGAAGCTGAGAGGCCAAAGAGAGAGGCTGACAAATCCAGTTTCTCAGAAAGAAGTATTTAATAGAGACTTATGAAGAGAAGTCATGTCTCAGATGGCCAGGAGATGATGAGATGGTGCATCCAGGAGACAAGGATGCAGGGCTTATGCACCGTAAGGAAGGACTGTGTAGGATGACTGCCGTCAGCCAACCCCTTGGGCAAAGACAAGAATGCTCTGTGCATCTGCCTAAGGGCAGGATTTATAGTCAATTTTTTTTCTGATCTACGGGCAGGATTTAAGGTAACAGTAGGTAGAGAGATCTTGGAGGCATTCCCAGAACAGGAATAGTAATAGTGGTTAATCAGAAGTCAGTATGACAGGTTACCATCCAAGATGGGGTTGCCTTAGCCTCCACGTGTTCATTGAGAACTGAGTCACTGTACAAGTTGTGGGGCTCACTCTATGCTTATAAATTTGATGGATTTGGACCTGCTACGTGAGAATAAAAACATACTCAGAGAAGTGACTAATTGAGTCAAAAGAAACGGTGGTACATCCGTGCAATGGGACATATTTTGCCATGGTTTGAGTGATGGTGCCTCCTCAAAAATTCATGTTGAAACTTAATCCCCATTGTGGTGGTATTAAGAGGTGATTAAGTCATGAGGGCTTCACCCTCATGAAAGTATTAGTGCCTCACAAAAAGGGATTAAAGAAGTGGTTAAGGTCTCTTCTGCTGTGTGAGGGTGCAGTGAGAAGGTTCTCACCAGACACCCAATGCCAGTGCCTTGATCTTGGATTCCTAAGCCTCCAGCCTGTAAGCAATGAATTTCTGTTATTTACAAATTACTCAGCCTCAGGTATTTTGTGAGAGCAGCACAAATGGACTAAGACACTATTGAACAATAAAAAATGAATGAGTCATAAAGTCACGGAAGTAGGTGGTGGAATGCATATTGCTAAGAAAAAGAAGCCAATTTTAAAAGATTCCTTAATGTTTGATTTTTTTTTTGATATGATAATCTGGAATTGGAAAAAAACTATGGAGGCAATGAAAAGACCAGTCTTGTTAGGTGCTAGGAGAAAGGGAAGTTTGAATAGGTGAACTGCAGTAGTCCTTTGATATCTGCAGGAAATTAGTTCCAGAACCTCCAGGAAATACCAAAATCCATGGAAGCTCAAGTTGCTTACAAAAAGCAGCATTATATGAGCACAGAACATCCACACATCCTCCTGTATACACTACATCATCTCTGGATTGCTTATAATAGTTAATACAATGTACATGCTATGTACATCATTGTTATACTGTATTGTTTAGGGAATAATGACAAGGAAAAACATCTGTACATGTTCGATACAGAGGCAAACATCCATTTTTTTAGTAATTTATTTCATCTACACTTAGTTGAATCCACAGATGTGAAACCTGAGGATACAGATGGTTTACTGTGTTGTGTATGGTCTTTTAATAGAGGATACAAGGTAGGATACAATCTCCAGAATCACAAAACATTACAGCACAAAGACTGATCTGAATGTATGCTAATTAAAACAAAATTGACATGACAACAAAACATTAGAAATTTAGGATGAAACTAAATGAAACTAGGAAGAAACTCACACTGCAACAAAAATAATTTAACAGTGCTACAGAGATGTATGAAGCCACTTCACTATAATGGGCAGCAGTGAAAACCCAATTCTTGCTGTATTAAGGAAAGCAAAGTTATTTATTAATTTTTTTATAATGTAATAGTCTGATTGTTTTTCAGGTAAAGATTTTCTGCCTGAGTTTATGGGAAAATCTAGAAGAAATTAATAGGAGGACCTTTTATTGGGTTTCGTAAATATAGCAGTAGTGTAGATGACAAACAAAAAAATGTTACTGAGGTAAAGAATTAGGAAGAGAAGTATACTCTTAGCATGCTATACAATTATATTGTCTCTATTGTTTGCTTTTAAACAGTATTTGAAGGTTTCAACATCTCCCACAATCAACACCACTTAAAAATTACATGGCTTACTAATTAACTTCCTTGCTTTTTCTATCTATGAGACACATATAATAAAAAAAATAATTAGCCCATAAAAATATCTCAGACTGGATTAGCTTCCATGTTACTCACAGAAAACATACTATATATTTTCATGTAGATATTTATTTATTAAATTACAATGACATTGATTTTCCTCACATGCACTCATAGAAACAACCTGGTTACTTACAGTGGACAACAAGATTTATTTTGCTCTATTTTGTATTATCCTGGATGGAGCTGGAACACATTCTACTAAGGGAAGTATCACAGGAATGGAAAAACAAGCACCACATGGATTCACCATCAAGTGGGTATTAATTGATCAACACTTAAGTGCACATATAATAAGAACATTCATCAGGTGACGGGCAGGCAGGAGTGGGGAGGAGGGAATGGGTGTATTCACACCTAATGGGTGCAGTGCTCACCATCTGGGGGATGGACTCACTTGTAGCTCTGACTTGGCTGGGGCAAAGGCAATATATGTAACCTAAACATTTGTACTCCTGTAATATGCTGAAATTTTAAAAAACCCTAACATTAAAAAAATTAATTGTTCATTAAATTACAGAAGAAAAAATTAAAATAAAATGCACATGCTTTGGAGCTAGGATTTTTTCAAAGTATAAACTTTCTGTTAGATAGGGTAACCCTCTTACCATAGGTAAACCTTGATATTAATAACAGAAGACAAAGATAGATGGTGCCTACCAAGGACCAAGGATTATTCTAAAGTGGTTATAATTACTACCATGGTTCCTCATCAAAATAACCCTTCTGAAACTGATACATTAGAGTAAAAAATGGAATTGTATCTTTATCCAAAATGAAAAGTAGTTGAACGTAGGTATCTCTCTGTCTCTGTCTCAACCCAGGTTTTGCTAGGAGTTTCTTCACTCTGGCCCAGGAAATGGGTAGCTCTTTAACAACGAATACTGTTGCTTCAAATTCTCAAAGCCTCAGTTTCCACGTCTCTGAGATGTAATAACAGGAATACCTAATGCATGTGACCAATGTCAGAGACACATGAGAATGGTTGGAAGTTGCTCGTCATCATGCATTGAATTCAGTGGGCAGCCCAAGTGTGTTGTCTATTCTTGCTTTATCATGAGGAATATTTGGAGGCTTAGTGAAGTAGTACACGCTATGTATTCCTCTGTAGTTCATCGCACTGAAACATTATTCTACATATATCCCTTGTATTAAATCATAAATGTTATCATGTATTAACTGCCATGAAAATGCTTAATAAAACCAACATGTAAGAACGTAACGATTGCATCTAGGAAAATGCAAGACAGCAGGCTGCCAGCACAGAATGAAGCATCCTTTTACAGCTGCATGTGGTAATAAACCAATCTGAAAATCATAGAGTTGTCATAAAGGAAATTATTTGACTTCCCTTTCGGATACGAGTCACCATTCAATCCATTTATCAATTGTCTACACAGTATTAAAACAAAGAAGCAAGCTATATTATATGCTGTTAGAAATATTCATACTCCCATATGTTTGTGTGCCGTTAAAATGGGTGCGTGTGCTTTATGTTTTTTTGTTGGTCCAGCTAAACACTCTACCGTATGTTTGTTCCTCAACGTGGGCCGTTTTCACAAAGCAAAACTACGTTATAAAGATCAGCAGGACAGAGCTGGTTACATTATCTCGAGAACACTGCATAATGTATTGTGATAGCAGGAATAGCAGTAACACTGTGTAATATCGTAGAACATCTGAAGACAATCTAATACTTTACTGTCTTACAAAGTGAACATAAAAAGGAGATGTGTTAAGTTAATTAGACTTGTTTTTATGCACATATCCAGTACAATGGTGCTGTTTTAGTTAGATTATCACTAATTATTTCTGACTGTTTGTGTAGTCTTCATCCAGAATTATTTGTTAATATCACCACTACATACAAGGACCTGTGTTTTCCCATAGTCTTCCCATAAACACTTTTCTCATGTGACCTGAATTGTGAATGCACAGTTATGCTAATTGTTGGCAATAACCATATTTAGCCACATATTTCAGCAGAAGTTATAATAGGCTGTTTTAACAGAAAGCATAATGAATCCATCTGGAGACTCTATTTAATTTTCAATAAAATCAAAATATAGAATAGTCAACCCTAGAAAACCCAAAACCTAGAATACATGCATGAGATTTCACTAAAGACTTACTTTAGCAAAATGAAAAAGCTTTGCCTAAGTAACTGTAAGCTTCATAAATAACCAAAAAAATAGCCCGTAGACAATCTTTATTCTTGCATTTCCACTCTATGTGCAGAAGTGTGCTTAAACGCTGCAAACCTCTAAATTAGACCCGACTGTATTCTCAAGGAAAGAGAAGACCTAGCAGGGCAAAAGAAACCTGAAAACTCAGGTTTTCAGTGTAACTCTGCTTTTATTACATCATTTCTTCTTTGTACTTTAACATATTCTTCTTTTCTGAAGAGATGGAGAATTCCGTAAATTCAAAGTAAAGTTATAATATATGCAAATTGTAAATTACAAGTGCATGTTAATTATATATGTGTGCATATATATGTATGTATATATATTGCACATACCACATCATCTTTTTAAAAATAAATTTTTATTTTGTACATTTAAGGTATATAACGTGATGTTATAAGACATATAGTAAAATTATTATAATAATGGGAAAAATTAACATACCCATCATCTCACATAGTTACCCATTGCCCCAATCAAGTGCCAAGAGCAGATACAATCTAGTCATTAGCAAAAATCTTGACTACACTGTTATTAAGTATAATTCTCATGTACGTTAGATTCCAGACTTGTTCATCTTACATGTTTGCTACTTTGTATCCTTAGATCTATATCTCATTTCCTCCCAGAAAACCTGTCCCTGGGAACTACTATTTTATTCTCTCTGTACGTATATTTGAACTTCTTTTTTAAAGACTCCGTTGCATATCCTTGTTTAATTTTCTTTCTTCTTTGGTAATAAAAATGGTCATCCTACTTTTCACACAATCCTGTGCTGAATCCCTGAATCTCTTTCCTCTCTCTTGCTTTGTTTTGTATTAGCTTGTAACCTAAATTCTGCTTATGTACTACTCACCTGCACACCATTGGCCTTCATGCTTGCACATAAATTATCTTACCTCTGACGTTAAATGTAACTACAGGTGTTCCTACTTGCCTTCATGTCAGAAAAATTCCTCCGTAAAAGCACTGTTTATTTACCATCCCTTTATTTTTCCACCAGCCCATTCTCTCTCTCTCTCTCTCTCTCTCTCTCTCTCTCTCTCTCTCTCTTTTAATTTTTTGAGACAAAGTCTCACTCTGTTGCCTGGGCTAGAGTGTCATGGCATCAGCCTAGCTCACAGAAACCTCTAACTCCTGGGCTCAAGGGATCTTCCTGCCTCAGCCTCCCGAGTAGCTGGGACGACAGGCATGCACCACCATGCCCGGCTAATTTTTTCTGTATATTTTTAGTTGGCCAATTAATTTCTTTCTATTTTTAGTAGAGACGGGGTCTCGCTTTTGCTCAGGCTGGTTTCAAACTCCTGACCTTGATCGATCCGCCTGCCTCGGCCTCCCAGAGTCCATTCCCTTTTGAAGATACACCATTCAGGGTTTTGCGGCCATCATTCTTGGAAGTTATTTAGGTAAAGGGTACTACTGATAACTTCATAGAGCTGAATTCTATTTTCAGTTCCGAGTGTCTGTCTCAAAACAGCTCACTGCTTTTGCAAATTGGTCTTCAGGATGGCACACTCTTTTTTTTTTTTTTTTTTTTCTGCTATACTAGTGGCCAATTCTACGTTTGCAATTTTCTTTGCTTTTCACTGACACCTTGATATTGCCAAAGTCTGACTCAGCCTTTTGCTGATGTCCACTCCTTTCATGCAGTGTCTTGCCATGGAATGCCTTCTACGTGTCACGGATTCATTTTTTTTTCCAATAAAACTTGTCTTCCAAAGCACAGTCTTACGTGACTAATAAATAGTACAGTTGACCCTTGAAAAGCGTGGGTTTGAACTGCACAGTTCCACTTATATGCGGACTTTTTAAAAATAAAATTGCACTGAGTGTACACACCTCTCTCTCTCTCACCTCCCGTTCCACCTCCCAACACATCTGCACCTCTCCTGCCTCTGCCACACCTGACATGGCAAGACTTACCTTCCCCTTCCTCCTCCTCCTCAGCCTACTCAACACGAAGATGACAAGGAAGAAGACCTTCATGGTGATCCACTTCCACTTAATGAAGAGTAAATATATTTTCTCTTCCAAATGGTTTTCTTAATAACCTTTCCATTTCTCTAGCTTACTTTATTGTAAGAATGCAATGTATAATATTAATACCTTTAACACACACAAAAAAAATATGTGTTTGTGCTACTGGTAAGGCTACCAGTCAAACAGTGGGCTACTAGTAGTTAGGTTTTTGGAGAGTCCAAAGTCAAACAGAAATGTTTGACCATGTGAAGGATTGATGCTCCTAACCTCCTAGTTGTTGAAGAGTCAATTATATCTAAAACTATCAAATCCCTTCAGCACTATTTTCCACTACCTCTGATAAAAGTCGCTAGGTATTTCATGAATATTTTAATTACTTTTTAGTTGAAATATTTTCCAATTCTCATGTTTATTCATGCCTTGATGAAAGAGCTATCGAGAAGTTTGTTTTCTAATTTCAACCCTTTAGGATTTTACAATTGTGTGTGTTTTGGTTCAGAGAAGAAACTCTTTGGGATTTCGATCCTTTGAGAGTTATTGAAATTTGCTTAATAGTCAGGACATAGTCCATTCTGATGAATATCCAGCATCTTCTTCCAAAGGATGTGTTATTTTATATTTTTTGTTTCAGCATATAATGAGGATACAAATGCTTAGGTTACGTATGTTGCCCTTGCCCCACCTGAGTCAGAGCTTCAAGTGTGCCCATCCCCCAGACGGTGCACACCGCACCCATTAGGTGTGAATATACCCATCCCCTCCTCCTCCTTCCCACCTGTGCAATATCAGATGAATGTTATTTCCATATGTGCATTTAAGTGTTGATCAGCTAATACCAATTTGATGGTGAGTCCATGTGGTGCTTGTTTTTCCATTCTTAGGATACTTCCCTTAGAAGAATGGGCTCCAGCTCCATCCAGGATAATGCAGGAGGTGCTAGATCACCATTTTTTTTTATAGCTGAGTAGAACTCCATGGTACACATATACCAGATTTTATTAATCCACTCACATATTGATGGGTACTTGGGTTGTTTCCACATCTTTGCGATTGTGAATTGTGCTGCTACAAACACTCAAGTGCAGACGTCTTTCCTATAGAATGTCTTTTTTTTTTCCTTTTGATAGATGCCCAGTAGTGGGATTGCTGGATCATGTGTCTTTCTATCCGAACCTCTTTCTCTTATAAAGACCCTCATCATCAGATTTAAGGTCTACCTTAATGTAGTATGACTTCATCTTAAGTTAATTACGTCTGCAAAGAATTACATAGATATGAATATAGCCCCATATTCTTCCCCCACATTATGAATTAGCCACTCACATACATGTTGGGGAAACAAAATAATTCTACTAATAACACTGCAGTTGATTATAGCAATAAAAATATGGGGACAGGGGACAAAATGCAGAGATGCTGGAAGAAGAAACAACCCTCTCCAAGACAAGCCTGACCCCAGGATGCAGAACCTCCAAATTTTCCCCAAAACTGTGACTTTTGTCTCCAACAAAAGTGGCCCTCCTAAGCCAGAGAAACTTGTGACTGTTACCATTGCCTACTTCTATAATTATTTATGTGATACTGCTTTTCATTTAGGCAGAAACACATAAAGATACTAAACCTGAGCATTCGCAAATTTTTAATAGAAATGGTGTGATAAAAAATTGTTTGTGTGTACATGCATGTGTGTGTGTATTGTATGGTGCATGCAGTCTGCATTCACAATTAAGACCATATTTATGATGAGTGTGTGTGTATGTATGTGTGTGCGTGTGTCAATGCATTCTCTTATATGTTCAGCTATTATTGTGCATATAGAAACCGTGGTAATTTTTACTCATCGACTTTCACAGGCTTATACTTTATCTTCTTAAAGCATTGATAACCTATTTGCACTGATAGTCCTGTCAGCTTCTCAATTACCCGGGAGGCAGTTTGGGGACACAGAGTACCTCAGACTCTGCAGCCAGCAGGAATCAGTTGTTTTGTAAGAACACATTGCTCTATATGTTATTTATAATGCTGTGTAGCAAGCCTTCTGGACAGAGAAGTCTCATTATTTTAAATAATGGAACTGTAACCTCCTTATAGGAAACCTCCAGCCTGAGGGCTGCCATTTCGCCAGCTGTGCATTGCAAGACCTATTAGGGTAGCAGAGCTGGGGAGAAAGAAAACTTCCAGAAATCTATAATAGAAGGCAAAGTAAAAGTTCACCGAAATTCTGACCTTGTTTGCAACTAACAAAAGAGCAAGTATCCACACACACACACACACACACACACACACACACACACACCCCATGCCCTGGAAAATTGGTGTTACATTTAAAGACATTTGTCTCAGAAATAAGTTTCATAAGAAGAACTTAATTTAGAAAGTACGCAGATACAGGCTAGAATATTAAAATGATTACACAGAAGGCCTTTTATAGAAGATTTTGGAGGGGAACGATTGCAAATGTGTTATTCTAACCAGTGAGCCCTAACATATACCAAAAAAACAACACTGTTCTGGTTGTCTGGCAATGGTGCAGTAAAATTAGAAATTGATTACAAAAAAATCAATGAAAAGCACAATGTATACTTGAATGGGGAAATATTCACATGCTGCTTAATAATTCAGGGGTCTAAAAGAAAAAAACAATCACTGAAATGTGAGCATATTTAGAATTGAAAGACATTGATAACACCCTACCGTAAGTCATGTAAGCATGCTAAGGTGAGTATAATCTATGACAGCAATTGAAAATTAGAAAAAAAAAACATATCAAAAGCTAAGATAGCAAAAGGAAGAAGAAAAGAGAATTAAGTAATTGTGTTGTTTGCAGTGGAAGGATAACAACAATCAATACAGCAAATAAAATGCAAAGCGCTAACTAACGAAGCAAAATAATACTATAGAAAAATGTTGGGAGATTGACCAAGTGGTGAAGAAATGCAAACATGCATATATTTCGATAATTAGCTAAAACTTCCAGCATCATCTGGAGTTTTGGTAGCAGGTGTAGTTGAAACATGCAGTTCTTAAGTTGGCAATCATTGAAGATGGGAAGGAAATATTTGCAAGTTCATTATGCTGGTCTCTCTAAGTTGGAAAACACTTAAAAATTCCCCTCTTTTTAAAATGTATGGTCCACAAAAGAGCACCAGACCTGGATGATTTTATAAGGACATTTTTATCAAGGTGGTCCTACAGGGGAGTTTCTTTTCCTTTATTGGTAACTTTCAAACATTCTGGGAGAACCAAAAGCATGGAGAGAAAAGATAAAAATTCTATAATTCTTGTGTTTATTCCAGGTTATATCTGAGGACCTGCTGCCTGGAAAATGGCAGGTAAAATAATATAAATGCCTGGTTGCTTAAAAAAAAAGTATTGAAAAATGATACATGTATAATAAGCATGTGAGAGAATCCATAGAATGTTAAAATTAATGTGAATACTCAGTAATGTATAAATGTCAATAACCCCTGCTATACTAAGAATGACCGATTATATCATCCAATTTACATTTATCATTTATAATACCAGTGAAAATACAAAGTGACCAGAGATAAAGATCAATCCTTTTTGTTGTCCAAATATAATTATTTATAATAGCTCCAAAGTGGCAACAGCTCAAATATCTAGTGATAATATTAATGAATAAATTACAGGTTGTGAATACAATGAAATGTCATACAGCAATAACTGAAGGATGTATATTTCCGAACAACAGCATGGATCTGTCTAATAAACAAGCATTGGCTAAAATAAGCAATGCAAACCAAACGTAAAACAAAATAATGCAAAGCAGACTGCATGATTTCAATTTCATAAGGTCTATAAACAAGCAGAATCAAAGGTAGGTTCTGATCTCCAGGGAGGATATTTCTGAGATGTTGTTGATAGCCTGTTAATATTTACTGGCCTGGGTGGTTACAGTACAGATATATTCACTGTGCTAATTCATGCAGTTGGTCACTTGATTCATAGACTTTCAGTATTTAGGGTAGATGTGGTTTTAAAGCCAAAGGCAAATTGGTGATACACTCATGGATGTCTGTCCACTATTTTCTCTGCATTTGAAAATAAATATTCCCTGAGCAAATTTAAGAGTAGTTATTCCAAATAGAAAAGAGTCACTTTGATGGAGCAATGCCGGTTCTGTTGCCTCTCAGAAGAGTAGTAATATACGGTGGGATTTGCAAATGGGAGGAAAGAGAGGGAAGGAGCCAGTGTAATTAGAAGTTGACTAGTTGAACACTATGGTGGAAGGCAGATTCAACTCCAGGCAGATGTAGATTCAACGTGAAAGATTAATGATCCAGCTCAGATTGAAGTGTTAGCACACATCATTAAATGTGTTCACGGATCATCAGATTATTATGGCAATATAGAGGATTGATAAATAAGTTATTAGAAGGAATTATCAGCAGCTGTATTTATCAACAGAACCGACAAGTTCTCTATTATCATGGTGAGACCCTTGGCAATAGTTAAAATAACTTTTAAACTCTTAAATATATATATGCAATTAATAAAATATTTTAGGAAAAGGAACTATCTTTCTCACTGTCTCTCTCTCTCTGTATATAATTATCGCACATGTCATTTAAATTTAGAGAGATAACTTGGAATATAAATAAAGTTAAATGCATAAATCATTTCAGAATGATCAATACTTCAAAGGCTGCTACTTTTGCAGAAATTAAAATATTAATGTTTTGAGAAAGTTTTAAACACAGGAAAGGTGACATTATATAAAATAAGTAAATGTATACAAACATATCAGGCTGTATGCTCTTCTCATTATTAGCTATACATTAGAAACCTCAAAAGACCCTGATTTTTTTTTTTAAATTGCAGCAAACGATTTTAAAAATACGTCAATAGTGGTGCATCTATTTATTTGCTAGCACTGGATTTAAAACCTTGAGTGTATTTGTTTGTTTTGTTAACTTTTCAGGTACCATCATTTTATGGACATTCTAAGGAGTCTCAGAATGCAATTTTGACTGTTTTCTTTTGACCAAAAATAGATGCCATACTTTCACTTGTACAATGGGAGAGAGTTACTAGAAAAAATTTTTGCTACCCTGACACAGGTCCTAACTGCAGACAGCCACTATCCATGTCCAAGAAATGCTCCTCCAAATTATGGAATTAAACTTGAACCATGTTTTGCTCCTTAGCATACACTTTTTTCAAGCACAGGTGTTGTTGATGGAGGCATTGTGCATAATTGTAGACATTCATCCTTAGCAACTACACATACATGCTGCCTTTGTGGACATTGCTTACACAGTGGCACGCACAGATGTATCCAGCCGCACAGCCCTGCTAGCAAACTGTGGGCCCTTTTCTCTGCTTGAATGTGGTTATTTTTTTCTTTGAAACGAACTTCCTTTTTTTCTTTTTTGTGTCTCTTCCAACCCACATCCTCACTTGTCCTTTCCTTCCCTTTCCTTTTCCTTAAAAGTAAACTCAGGTTAAATCGTTTCATCAGAGATTGAAGGAAGGAAGAAAAGTTGCTGTTACTATTTCAACATATGACTTAAGACATAGACCTCAATTCTGAGGAAAAGGATCAGTAAACTGCACTGTGGTCCAGTGTGTGCCATGCATACAGCCTCAAGCTATGGCATCCATAAAGACTTAAACCAGAATCCATCCGGAATGGCAAAATTTCATTGGTTAAATGAGGCATAAACATGTGGAGTATTTTGTAACAATAACGATTTCATAAGCAACAGAAATCAACAATGTATCTGGCTGGTTCTATTGGCAGATTTTGGAAAAACGGCGAATGAATTTCACAGGCAATTATTGCATTAGGATTTCGGGAATGAAAGAATGGTAAGTTTGCAATTGTATTACGTTGCCTGAATTTATCAAATAAACTCTTGCTTTGTCTTCTAATCGGCAGCTATAATGCTTTAAAAGATTCAGTCCATTGTACATATCTGAGAAAAGTGTATCATAGCCAATCTTATTTAAAATGTAGTTTGTTTGAATGGTTATATGGTTGCTTTTTCTCCCTGCATGGTTCATATATTCATGCACTGTCTTTTATATCGTTTTTTTTTACATTTTAGATTCTGGCTAGAAAAATGTCCTTTTTTATCGTTGCTCAACAATACTTGAAACACTCTAAGTTATTCAAGGAAGACCTTATCAAATAATTAATATTGATAAATATATGGAGAGAAAACAACGAGTCACAGAAACACTGCAAAATTATTGTGTTATTTTACTGTAATAATGTATCAACTTTTATTAAATTGCATTTTATCCCATCCTACTGGGTTGGAGGTACTTAAATCAACTGAACTGAACATTTTGCCATTGTGCTACTACTACATGCACACACATCACACGTGTACATAGCTCATGAGAGCAGGAGATTTTATATTCATCCTTGACTGTTTAAAATGTTTTAATAAAGCATGAATAAAATACCTAGATACTCGACACTGAACAGTTACACAGGAAAAAAAATACTAGAGCATAAAAATGGAAAATAATAGGTATAAAATTCCACTCACGTGTGCCCTGTAGGAGCTGGGAAATAAACTCCTATCAATTAATTAAACACAACAATATCAGATTTCACCAATAAAAATATTTAATGGTATAATTGTCAATATAAATGGCTTTCAAAGAGGTAAATTGAGATCATCCAGGGTATTGGAAGTATAGAAGGAGTAAGATATCCGTCTTGCTACTGAGAGCTGATCAGTCTAAAAGTTAAAATTGTTTGAATTGTTTCAGGAGGATATCGCTAACAGAGTCTTGTGAGATCAAGGATTTGGCTGGAAAAATGCTGCTTTAGCCACCACGTTGTATTGTGGGGCTTCACTTAAGGGCATTGTTTACTCCACGACGTTCCCAAATGCTGGGGCTGTCTTTCAAGGGAAGTTTAGGCAATATCCCTTTATTTTTACGAATGAGCATTGTGGTTCCTTAGTTTGGTCTTAGCAGGTGCATTTACCTATAAGGGTGGTACACTTTGCTGAGCCTGATTTTCCTTCCCTATAGCAAAGAGGTCAGTTTTTGCAAAGGACACTCAAGCATGGCAATGATGATTCTGCTGTTTCCTTTTGCCTTATGCCTATCCCCTAAAAACACAGCTAACATTCAGTAGAACTGCATGAGGCAAAGACGTCTACGCTCCCAGCAAAAGGTTTGGGGTGATTTCCTGCCTCACAATGATGCTGTCCATGGCTTTTCTGAAGAGAAATAAATGAAATCTTTCCAGATCCCTGCAATTAACTTGCTAAGGTGTCTATACCGAGTGGGTCAGAGATCCAAATGTGGATTAATCATCATTAACCTTTCTTGATCAATAGCTGCCCTTAGGAAAGGAATCCCATTGCACCTAGGGCCAGAACGACTCTCAAAATATCTTGTACACCTTTTCGAAAAGTGGGGTGTCTGCAGTATCTTGATGCAAAATATGTTATGCGTCCAATTTATTAGACCAAAAACAAAAACAAAAAAGTAGTACATTTAGTTAATTCAGGGCCTTGCAACTCAATGTAATAAGTCTAATTTTAAACTGAATTGCCTATTCATTTTCTCATCCGATGAATCAATAGGTTGTCTCACCTAGCTGGGCCATCAAGCTATTCAAAACATATTCAAAATAGTTTTCATGTTGAAACCAGAAAAAAAAAATCAGTTGCTGCGTTACAATCATTAACATATGCATTGAATGGAGAAAAAATTGAGTGGGTAGAGGATCGTTATTTCTGTTCACGTTCACCTTTCACACTCGTGATCATCTCGCGTATTCATTTTTATACTTTTTGTTCAAACTAACATCAACGGCCACTGGGCCGACGACCCCTCCGAAACCGTGCCTTCTCAAATTCTTGACCCTGTGATCATCTCGTTCATTGCAGATGCAGGCTTCTGGCACATTTCAGATAGAATGCCTCCTCTTCAGGGATGGGGCATTCATGCTGAACAAAAGCTGGCCTCTGCTTTGACCTGTTTCTAAATATTTATTTTGTATTTTCTCTTCCATCCTCCTATTCAGCCTTGCTTTGCTTTTATCTCTTAGACTCTTTTGGATTGATTATTTTTTCCTTTTCCTACTCTTTTACTTAATAATACATTCTAGATCCTGTGATTTTTATCCCAAATATGCTGGAAGTCTATACACCAATAGAAATCAAGCTGAGAAAAAAAATCACGAGGGCAGTCCCATTTAAAATAGCCCATCAAGGCCAAGGCGGGCGGATTGTTCGAGGTCAGGAGTTCAAAACCAGCCTGAGCAAGAGCGAAAGTAGAAATATAGTAGAAATTTCTTTCTATTATAAATAGAAAGAAATTAATTGGCCAACTAATATATATATATATATATATATATATAGAAAAAAATTAGCTGGGCATGGTGGCACATGCCTGTAGTCCCAGCTACTCGGGAGGCTGAGGCAGTAGGATTGCTTGAGCCCAGGAGTTTGAGGTTGCTGTGAGCTAGGCTGACGCCATGGCACTCACTCTAGCCTGGGCAACAAAGTGAGACTCTGTATCAAAAATAAATAAATAAATAAAATAGCCTATCAATACATGAGTGGATTAATAAAATGTGGTATATGTGTACCATGGAGTTCTGCTCAGCCACAAAAACCATGGTGATCTAGCACCTCTTGTATTATCCTGGATGGAGCTGGAGCCCATTCTTCTAAGTGAAGTATCCCAAGAATTGTAAAACAAGCACCACATGTACTCACCAGCAAATTAGTTTCACTGATCAACACCTAAGTCCACATATAGAAGTAACATTCATCAGGATTCGGGCAGGTGGGAGGGGAGAGAAGGGGATGGGTATATACATACCTAGTGGGTGTGGTGCATACCATTTGGGGGATGGACACGCTTGAAGCTCTGACTCAGGTGGGGCAAAGACAATATATGTAACCTTAATATTTGCACCCCTGTAATATGCTGAAATTAAAAAAAGAAAAGGAAATCAAGGTTTAATAAGAACCAACTTCAGGAAGCTTCTTGTTTCCTTTGCTCCTGTTTCTACTCTGCCTTTGCCTGAAAAGACTTTATGTTCTCTAGCATCTCAATAATCCATTGATCCATGTTAATTGTTGTTGTTTTTTTTTAAGTAAAATATTGTATCCAGCATTTTTCATTGTTTTTCCACCCACCCCTATGGGAAGTTTGGTGATAGAATTGGAAAAGGAAATCACCATAAGTCCTTTTCGGTTCTTATGCAACACGACACATCTTGCCATCTTGCAAAATTTCTTCCTTCTCTTATATTTCCTGGGGTTAGGGTCATCTGGTTTTCTTACAACCACAGTGGATGTGCCACCTGCCCCCATTTCTAGGTTGCTGGCTCCTTTTCATCAGGTTATCCTTGAATTGTTAGAATGCCCGAAGTCAGGACACTATTTTTTTCTCTTTCTACCTGCCCTCGTTTCATAATGTCATCTAGTCCCATGGATTTTTATATGATCAGTGTACTAAATCCAAAAGCTCTGCTTTCACCCCTGAACTGTCTATCCAAGTCCACACCTGTGAAGTCACCTGCTTATTGAGTGACCTCACTTGGTTTTTTAAATAGTCATTTTGCATAGATTCTTGAAGGGGCCAATCCAAGGTAACCCTCTTTCTCAGTTGAGTTCAGCAATCCCAAAAAATCTAGAGCAGGATCTAACTTTATATTTATTCAATCTACCCAGAGTGTGTGACTTTGGGCTTGGGGGTGTCTTTCCATGACAAAAAAATCATCATCTTGTTACAGGAGGGGGGCCAGATCCCATGATTTCTGGAGTTAACAGATCCCATAAAACAAGTGTGGAATCAGAGCAGAAAGAGATGTTTAGTCTTTTCTCCCAAACTCTTCAAGTCAGACACCTACCTTCTCCTCCTATGCATGAGGAAGGTATCAGCCCATCCACAAGTAAATTTGAAGACAGGGGGAAAATTAGATACAAAACTATCATAAACTTAACAAGGATGAATATAAATTATGTGATTCTCTCCACAATTATTTCTCTCATGGAATCCCCAATTTCAAGAAAGGGCACCGTGATCTGCTTACTTTTTCAAAATAAAGGACATAGATGTAGGTGCTTGTATCTTCATATTCATAGCAGCCCTATTCACAATGGCCAAGAGGTAGAAGCTACTCAGTGTCCATCAATGATTGAATGGATTTAAAAAAATGTGGTCTATCTATACAATGGGATGTTAGTCCTCAAAATGAAAGAAATCCTGATACATGCTACAGCATGGTTGGACTTGAGGACATTACACCAAGTAAAACAAGCCAGTCACAAAAAAACAAATACTGTAGGATTGCCCTCATACTCTTATGTCATGTTCCTAGTGTCATCAAACTCATAGAGACAGAAACTAGAATGGATGTAAACAGTGACTGAGGAGAAGGGATTAAGCAGATGTTCTTTCACAGGTACAAAGTTTCAGATTTGCAAGATGAAAAAAGTTCTGGAGATGGATGGTGATGATGGTTGTCCAACCCTGTGAATTCATTTAATACCACTGAATTGCACTCTTAAAATGGTTACAAAAACAAATTTTGTGTCATGTGTATTTTACCACAATAAAAAAAATATTTAAAGAACTCAGGAGTTGCCTTCGATTCCTTCATCAATTGCTTCTAGTTGGCACATATACATATGTCTTCATATCTTTACTCTGATAGATACTATCAATCCATCCACTTCCTCTTACTTAGATCCTTACAAAGCCTTCTTCAGAGCGTCACAGCTTGTCTCCTAAACACCTTTCTCTACACAGTAGTCAGTCTAATTTCACAAAAACATAAAGGAGATCATTATGCCCCAGAGCCTGAAAACTATTGACTTTTCATCACAGAGAATATAGGATCCAAGTCCTTTCTATTTGTGAGCAAAGCCCTAAGTGACCAGTCTGCCTACTCCTGCTCCTTAAACTCTTAATTTCTCCACTACCCTGGCATTGCTTTTGTTAGTCTGGTTTTCTGTGAGTGCCTTGAACTCGCCATAGCTGTTTAGCTGGAGAACATTTGTGCTCTTGGATTGTTGACTCATTGTCCAGCCTAAATTCCTCTTCTTCAATGGTAATTGTATGGTCTGAATGTTTTTGTCCCCTCAGAATGCATACGTTGAGATATTAACTCCCAAAATGATGGCGGTTGGATGTGGGACATTTGGGAGGTGATGAGGTGCTGAGGATGGAGCCTCATGGATGGGACCAGTGTCCTTATATAATAAGAGACCCCAGAGAGCTCCCTCGCCCCTCCCACCACGTGAGGACACAGCGAGAAGGCGCCGTCTGTGAACCAGGAAGTGAGTCCACACCAGACACAGCCTCTGCCATGCCGGGATCTTGCACTTCCAGCCTCCAGAACTGCAAGGAATAAATACATATGGTTTAAGCCATCCAGTCTATAATATTTTGCTATTGCACCCCCAAGTGTACTAAGTATTCTTATCACCTAGCACAATCTATTTCATCCTTATATCTTATTTCTTTCTATGGCACCTGTCATCAGTTAATTTTTTTTTTTTTTTTCGTATTGCGAATCTACTCACTGTGGACCGTGTGTTGTCAGAAATGAAGCTTTCAGAATATTTACAAGTGGAAGAAGCCCTCTGTCCAGCCTATTATGTAACGTTGTCCTGAATCTGTGGTTGGTACACAGCAGTCACCCTGCAAATATTTGTGCATGGTGAGCGTCAGAATGGGAGGTCAACACTCAAGCAGTTGACTTCTATCAACTGCTTCTCTACCACACAAAGAACGAGTCGTTTCTGGAAAGTCAGTCCTGTTCTTCTTTAAAGAAAAGGGTGAAATTTTTGTGTCTTTTATGAACAGAGAATTCTTTCTGAAATGAGTGAGCATTTATATTCGCCTCACGCCGGCCCCTGTTCTACTGACTCCCGGTGAAAGTGAATGAAGACAGATATGTTGGCAAAAAAGACAAGGATGCATTTGCAGAGAAGTGAAGCTCTCCAGGGTCAATTCTTTTCCATTAGGCAGCCAGTTCTTGTGAGCAGATGGCATTTGTCCAAGGTCTTGTAGCTGAAGGAATTCAAGACTGAGTGCCAAAGTGTCGTCAGAGAAGTTTTTGGCCTGTTTTGAGCCTCCAAACTCAAGCACTGGAAAAAAGTGCACATCAGTGATTTAGTACCTTTGTAGGTGTATTGTATAATTCTGGGTTTGAAAGGTGGAGATGGCAAAAATGGATCTGTTTGAAATTGTTGAATAGAATTCATATAAGATGTGTGGATTCACATTTGGCGTAAATTTTGGAGGCACATTTTTAAAAAATTAAATGATGTTTCCTTTTTGGGGAGATAAATGTGTCATCTTGCAAGTATGCTTAATATAGAGGTGTACAAATTAAAAACAATAAAAAAACTAAATTTTGCAAGAAGCAATATGTTTCTATGCATATAAAGAGTGAGTTTATAAATTATATATGCATAGATATAATTTATGGACAAAGACACACACACAGTGATTAAGAATGAAAGAGAAAGAACATTAGGAAACAACAAAGTTCTCCATAGTCTTGAGCAAAATCAAGCACACTAGATATATTATTTGCTTTCCTTTTTTGCAAAAGAAAATAACAAACAAATTCCCCAAAGAGGAATTCAGTAATCTGGTAGGAAATTAGTTTCATGCCAGAACAAGTGGTCAAGTAATTAGATACAGGATGTTTGAATCTTGAGTGTTTTTGCACTAATAAAATCAGACGTCAGAACTATGTACAAATTATTTCATTAATAAATCCAGTGAGAGGTTATTTATATGCTCAGAACTAAATGTTTAACATTCTACAATGAATAATAACCATATGTTTTGAAAGTGCAGCAATTAAGCATGATATCAATGTATTCTAAAACTGAGCTATAGTCAATTGTGGATGGTCTATAGATATTTGGCACCTATAACATTATTTTGAGCAATGTCTTATAATATTGCTCTGTTCCAATTATTTCCTGTAAAGTATAACATTTTAACTATACAGCTTCTAGTTGTTCCAGGAAAATACTTTCAATCCAGATGATATGCATTGCTTGCTCATGATATAGATAGACACAAGTCTTAAGGTCAAGGTTATTGAATAGAAGCATAAAGATTCCCTTTTGTCCTTGGCCTCTAGCATTTGTTTTTCCATGGACTGTATCATCCCGATTCTTCCAAAAAACACATCAAATGTCTGCTGATACCACAAAAGTCAGTCACTGAGGACTGACTCTTCAATCCTAAAATCAATAGAGAAATTTTCAATCATTTCATTTCCTGAGCTTTCTAGAGCATGCCTACCACTGAATATTTCCTATTTCTTCAAACCTTCTCATTCTTTATTAGCCATAACAGGAATCTCCTGTTGTCACTCCTGGCAATATTTGTTCCAATTTAATATCCTCCTTCTCTCTCTTCTTCCTCTTGTTTTAATATCAGTAGATATTGGGATTCAATATTCCACTGTTTTATCTTCTTTATCACATACATATTTCCTCAAGTCAAAGTCCATCCTTGTGGCTTCAATGAGCATTTCTACACTGAAGGCAGCCAAACTTGAATATCTTATAAAATAGGTCTTATGATTTGGAGCCCTGTACCCATCTATTCAGTGAATATCATCATCCCCTGGATAAACGAAAGCCTACTCAAAATCCACCCAAATGTCTAAATTGAATTTCTCTTCTTCCACAGGTAATGTGTAATTTTGCTGGGTCTTTACTCAGATGACAATGAAAAAAAATATATATATATATATAGTGTCATAAGCCCTCACTAACTTAGGCATCCACCACTCTTTTCCATTTTCTATACATATATCTCTCTCAAGTTTACCCAATTCAATTCATTCCTATCACCAGGTACCTCTTAGTTCAGGCCACCACCTCTATTCTTGTGGATTACTGAAACAGTCTTGCTACAACTTTTACCACCTGCAGACTCTCACTGATACTCATCCCAAAGAAGTGAGCATGATCCCCTGCTCAAAATTCTTCTATATTGTCCAGTGTTCCTAATAAGAATCCATATTAGTTAACATATAACCCTTGCTAACCAACCATTTTCCTCCTATCAGTTTTTCAGACTTGAAAATGGTTTCCTATTTGCTGTCGGAACAAATGGCCACAAATTCAGTGACTTAAGACAGCCCACGTTTATTATCTTTCCACAGTTCTGGAGATCAGAAGCCTGGCTGGGTTGCGCTGAACTAAAGAACAAAAGTTGGTGAAGTGTTCAGTTCAGCAGCTTGAAGGTAATGCACATGGTTGTGCAACCATCACCACCATTCCTGTCCAGAAGATTTTCATCTGCCCCAACTGAAATCCCATGCCCAACAATAACCTCCCCTCCTCTGCTAGCACCAGCAACCACCATGCTACGTTCTGTCTCTATGAATTCAGCTAGTCTAGGTACCTCGTATAAGTGGAATCATGCAGTAGATGTCTTTTTGTGACTGGCTTGTTTCATGTAGCACAATGAACTCAAGATTTAACCATGTTGTGGCATGTGTCACAATTTCCTTCCGTTTTGTGGCTGAATAATAGCCAAATGTTTGTCTATACTACTTTTCGTTTGTTCATTCATCCATCAGTGGGCATTCGGGTAGTTTCTACACTTTTGCTGATGTGAAGACTGTGAATATAGGTGTAAAAATATTTCTTTGAATTCTTGCTTTCCAGTCTCTTGGATATATATTCAGAAGTGCAATTGGTGGATCATATGGTAATCGTTGTTTTTTTTTTTTTTTTTTGGTTAAAATATACATATTTTTTTCCAGAATGTTACAGAGGTGCAAACAATTTGGTTACATAATTTACCTTTCCACTGCCACAGTCAGAAATATGTGTGCCCATCCCCCAGACTGTGTACACCTATCCCCTCCTCCTCCTTCTCACCTTCTCAACACTCGATGAATGTTATTTCCACATGTGCACATAAGTGTTGATCAGTTAGTTCCCATTTAATGGTGAGTATATGTGGTGTTTGTTTTTCCAGTCTTGTGATACTTCACTTAGAAGAATGGGCTCCAGTTCCATATAGCTTAATAAAAAAGATACTAGATCACCATTTTTTATGGCTGAGTAGTACTCCATGGTATACCACATTTTATTAATCTACTCACGGATTGATGGGCATTTGGGTCGTTTCCACATCTTTGTGATTGTAAATTGAGCTGCTATAAAAACATTCAAGTGCAGATGTATTTTTTATAGAACATCTTTTTTCCTTTGGGTAGAAGCCCAGTCATGGGATTGCTGGATCAAATGTTAGTTCTACTTAGAGTCATTTGAGGTATCTCCATACTACTTTCCACAGAGGTTGTGCTCGTTTGCAATCCTACCAGCAGTGTATGAGTGTTCGTATCTCTCCACATCCACGCCAGCATGTGTTGTTTTGGGACTTTTGGATAAAAGCCATTCTCACTGGGGTCAAGTGATGTCTCATTGTGGTTTTGATTTGCATTTCCCTGATGAGTAGAGATGCTGAGCATTTTTACATTCCTGCTACAGAGTATGTAAAAACCTGGCCCTTGATATCCCAAAGGAGGTAAGATAATGACAACTGGATACCAACTGGACCCATTTAGCAAGCCTGGGGAAAGGTTTTAAAACCTAACAGAACACCTCTCTTGTGATATGTTAAATTAGTTGTTATGTATGAGGGGGCTGGTTTTCTCTTGTCTCCCCCCCATAGACACTTGAGATCTGAGGTCCAGCATTACTTGAAAGTTAAAAAAAAAACAGTTGGGAAATTTCCTACATGTGTTGGATATTGGCAATTTATTCTACAGGGTAAGTAAACTGTGCTTTTCTTATTTTGATTATCTTGATGCTGCTAAGAATTAGAGCATCTGGGAGAACAGGACAAAGTTGCTTATAGTGGTGGAGTATAATGAAAATTTAAAACAAAAATTTAGTTAATTAGATTGGTATTAATGTTGCTGCTTGCAGGACTCTCTCCTGAATATTTGATGTAAAGTCCTGGTGTGTATTTTGGTCATTGTCACCTCCCTGAACTTGCACAGTGTTTGTTTTGCAGTCAGCAAAACGACGTTAGTTCAGAGAAGGAAGAAAAGAGAGAGAGGGAAGGAGAGAGGGGGGAAAAAAAGAGAAAAAGAGATAAGATGCAAGACAGAAAAAAAAAAAAATAGATGCATCCTGGATAATGAGAAGAGAAGAAATCTGACCCAGTAGTATTGTGTCCACCGTTGGAAAAATAGATTTTGAAAATGGTTTATTTTAAAGTATAACAGTGATTGGATTCAAGCAGTGCTTATCCACTGGAAGCAATTTGGGACCTTTGCTCAGGTCATTTGGCGATGTCTGGAGACATTTTTCATTGTCACTGTCAGGGGAAGGAGGTAAGGAAGCAACTGACACCTAGTTGGTAGGTGGTTGGGATTCTGCTAAACCTTCTACAAAGCACAGGACGGTCCCCAAGTCTAAGAACATCCAGGTTCCAGCTGTCAATAGGGCCAAGGCTGAGAAATCTTCAGATTAATGACAATATTTTGCTGGAAGCTGGAAGATTTTCTTTGCTGGTTTGATGTTTAAAGCATCCTTTTAAGGTATCATTTTAGTCATCAGACTTTATCCAAACACGGCGAGCAGCTAATTTATTACCATCAACATAGCTGCTATCCTTTCTGCAAGTGTCAATTAGACAGAACATTCAGTGACTAGAAATAAATGCGTCGTGATTCCACAGTTGTGAGCTGATTTTTGTGTCATCGTTGTTATCATACGAACAAGATGTCATTGAGATCTAATATTTGGTATCTAAATATTAGATATTTAGATATCTGATGGAAACAGTGAATATTTAGTTTTCCATCATAAATGTATTAAATACTTTTCATGTATAATGCAAATGTACAAATCTCAACATGCCCTATAGGATAGATTGCTTTTAAATATTTATTATTCTCTCTTTCTATACTCAGCAAAATAAAACTCATTCTGAAAAAAAAAATAGAGAGTTTGTACTAGGCATGTATCAAAGTCAAAAGAAACCCCCCTCTCTCTTAACAAAACATGGTTTTGTTCATTTTAAGAGTAGCAAGTGAGACAGGACTTTCAGAATCCTAATACAACATGAGTAAACCCATCGATTGTTTGTTTACTTACCTATTCTGTTTATGCACTGTGCTGTAT
>VSMD01005932.1:0-20446 GCA_008750895.1 Mirza zaza
TCAGAACTGCTAACTGGCCCCAAATGAGCATGAACAAAGTAAATCACTTTAATTTTAGCTTTCCTTTTGGTCATTTCATGACATTCTCTCTTTCATGTGCGTGCACGGGCTCACACCCCCCCACACACACCACGGTACCCCTTCTTTCTCCCACCCAAGGGAAGCTGTGCTGGATCCTGCTGCAGCCCACGTTCCCATGTTAGCCTGTGAAGATGAGTTATAGGCTCTAAACCAGGGGTCCTCAAACTTTTTAAACAGGGGGCCAGGTCACCGTGCCTCACACCATTGGAGGGCCAGACTATAGTTTAAAAAAAACTATGAACAAATTCGTATGCACACTGCACATATCTTATTTTGAAGTAAAAAAACAAAAAAGGCAAAAACACCCGTGTGTGGCCCATGGACCATAGTTTGAGGACACCTGCAACCCTTCAGCACCGATTATCTGTGCTAGCAACCAAATTAACTGTTATAGACAGTTTTAAACAGCTGTTTCCTGTCCAGTTACATCAGCTGTGTAGCAATTAAAGGTGGCCTGTCAGGCAGAAGAGTCTCCAACCCAAGTGGATATATTTATAAAATAAAAGATCTGTAGTCAGTGCCCTTTTAAGAAACTTGTTTCAGACATGGGGGTGCATATTCATCTCTGGCCAAAGCTTTGTTTCCAGTTTCAAAGGGCTAGTTCTGAAAGTGTCTTTGTGACCTTTTGTTGCCGGCTCTGTTGGCTGTCTGACAAGCAGTGGTTAATTCATCATTCCCAAAATTTGAGAGGAGCATCTATTATGTTCAAACCACAAAGCCACCTGTGCAGGTCCTCCCGGTTAGGACTGAGCACTCGTTCCTCATCCATGGAGAGGACTCTTCTGTTTGCAGAAATTGGTTTGTGCTTCTCTTTTGTTGCTCTTTGCTGTCCTCTGCCTGGCTTAATGTGGCTCTTTACCTGCCTATCTCTCTCTCCCCCCTACCTCTACCTTCCCCTCTAGCTTTTCTTTAAGAAAGAATCAAAATACAGTAAAAATAGGGTATTTAAAAAAAGAGCAAAAAAGAAGCAAAAAGCATTTAAAAATGTAAGTGATGCTATTAAGTCCAAAGATAGGGTTTGCTTTGGGAGTTGATGATTTCTTCTTTTGGTGTAAACATCAATTTGGACGGCAATTAGAACATGTCTTTAACCTCTTTAAAAAGCCCTTCTGGGGCAAACCTCTGACAAAGTCACTCAACTGGCATGTAATTAGAATTTTATTTGCATGACTTTTTTTCTAAATCTCTCTAGAATAACATAAGACATTCTTAAAATGCTAGGAATAGAATTATTCTCACATCAAAGATCAATTTTATTTTGTGTCTTCTTTTTATGCCATTTCCATTATTTTTATTAGTGTTAATTTAGTATTAATACCCCCCCAAAGGAAGTGACTTTTTTTGCTTGATACCTCCCACATTTAGTAAGCAGTCGGTTTTCTTGACCTGCCTTCCTGAATTTCGTATTTATATACTTAACAGTATTTTTTTTAAAATTTATTAATTCTAGCTGGGCTAGAATCTTCAAGTATTAATTTATAATGAACTTTCCCTCTTCCGGGATTACTTAGGAAAGCTAAATGTTCTATATGTTCCTTTTGTTGTTGTGATATGCATAGTTATTTTAATGTTCTTTGAATGCTTTACTATCGTAATAATTGGTAATGCCTTTGATTAAAGGTAAACTATATGGAGTTAAGAATTTTTATACTATGAACTATTTATTGAGAATTTTCAGAATTCCATAGCTACTTGTCTTTGAACAGTTGGAGGAGGCATGTATTTTTTCCCTTCACAGTCTTGAAGTTAATTTTCCCTTTGTTCAGGCAGCCCTGAGTGTGTTGCATTGACTTGAAAACACATGAATCAAAAGAGTGGATGTATTGTAGAAGTGTATTCTTTCCTTGTTTGGGAAATTTGGCCAGAAAGCTTTCTGTATGGGTTCTATTTTTAACCAAACAGTAAGGACTGACTTTTACCAGCTTCTGTGTTTGTAAAGATGTGTTTGTTCAAGCTTTAAGAAAAAAATAAACCTGTCAATGTACAAATGCCTCATATCTGACTTGGATTTGTGGTGGGGTGGGGGGAGGTTGGGGAGTAGGAGAAATTTATGTTGTGTCTTGGAATTAAGTTTGATTATTAAAGAAGCACAACAGTATATAGCAATGATTTTACATCTTAGATGTGCTTGAACTAAAGTTGTGTGTTGATAACGAATGCAGAGTTTTCTGAACTGCTCTGAAGAGCGCCTTGGAAGGACAGGGAAGCCACCCCCTTTACAATGTTCTCCAAGGGTCATGTCCTCAAGGGCCTCTTCATTCCTCCCTTCTTAGGACCCCTATGGCTCCAGAAGAAACAAGCCGCTGAGCAGACTGTTACGGGAAGGAACACCTGGCATTGCCACAGTTCTTGGGGCTGGTTCATCAGCCTCCTTGGCTACCACCCACCCCGTCTCAGGGACGCAGTCACTCCTCAGCCCACCTTCCTGCACCCGGCTCCCTTATCCTTAACTTCTGTCCTCCAAAACTCACCCACCTTCCAGCCCTCAAGGCTGGCTTCTCTCAGCCTCCCCAAAGAAATAATTACCTAATTTGACTATTTTGGAGGCAGCATCTGTCAATGGAATGAGCACAGACTCTGATGCTATATTAGTTATCTATTGCTACGTAACAGATAACCCCACAATTTAGTGGCTTAAAACAGTAATAACTATCCAGGAGCAGCTCCGCTGGATGTTTCTGGTTCGGGGTCTCTCACGGGTTGCAGTCAAGATGAAGATGTCGCCCAGGGCTGCCGTCATTCGAAGGCTTGAATGGGGCTGGTGGATCTGCTTCCAGGATGGCTCACTGGGCAGGAAGCTCCCGTGTAGGCCTCTCCACAGGGCTGTGCAAGTGCCCTTATGATGTGGCCACTGGCTCCCCCAGGCTGGTGACCTAAGAGAGAAAGCAAAGAAGGAGCCAGAGTTCTTCTGATGTTCTAATCTCAGACGTCACAGACCGTCATCTCTGCCACATTATGTTCCTAGAAGCCAGCAACCACACTTGAGAGGAATTAGGCTCCATCTTTTGAAGGGTGGGGTACCAAAGAATTTGTGGACATATTTTAAAACTTCCACAGATCCTTACTCCTCCATTTTTACTACCCATGTAACGTTAGGTGAGTTACACTCCAAAGACTTAGTTTCTTCTTCTCTAAAATGAGGATAATACTATGTTCTTGAAGAGCACTTACACAGACTCAAGACAATGTTTAAAACCTTCTAGTACAACCATATCTGACACACAATAGGTGTTCAGTAAATAGTAGTTATTGTTATCCCAGCCCAGGCAGTGGACCAAAGCAAGACAGTACAGGTGAGCATGGAGCCGCAGCAAGGGGGGAGGGAGTGTTTGGGGAGGGACACCCTCAGACAGCCCCACAGTCCAGGGAGCTTCTGCTGTGGCCATACCGTGTGCTCCTGGCTGGGTCTGTGAGCCAGGCTGGGTATTGGGGCTGTAGTGCTGGCCTCGCAGCTGGAGGACACCACTTTGTCTCTCTCCTGCTTCCCACCTTGTTGCAGACAGAATAATGCACCCCTTGAAGACATCCACGTCCTAATCCCCAGAACCTGTTGCCATGTTAGCTTACGTGTCAAAAGGAACCTTGCAGATGGGATTACGGTAAGGTCCTGAGATGGGGACAGGAGCCTGGGTTATCCAGGTGGGCCCAGTGCAGTCACCAGGATTCTCCTAAGAGGGAGGCAGGCACTCAGGGAGTAGAGGAGATGCTATGCTGCCAGCCATGAGGATGGAGGAAGGGCCACAGCCTAAGGACAGAGCGGAGCTCTGCAAGCTGGACAGAGCAAGGAAGGGCATTCTCCCCAACACCCTCTAGGAAGAGCCAGCCCTGCTGGAACCCTGACCTAGACCAGTGAGACTGACTTTGGACTTCTCACCTCCAGCTCAGCGAGACAGAAACTCCACTCCAGAATGTGCAGCCAGGAGCACAAGTGGGTGTTCAATAAGTCGCAGTTATTGTTATCGACGCTCAGGGGGAGCCCCGAGATCTCCCCGGCTCCCAGTCTTCCTGCGAGAGGCAGGATGTCAGCATGTGTCATCCTGCCCCCAGTTCCTGTCGCTGAGGCCAAGTGCAGATAGGAATTGGGCGCTCCCTTCCTCCATCCAGGCCCCACTGTGGGATGGAGGCTGCACCTTGGGCACCATACTTGGATGTGAATTTGGGGACCCAAATTGCCTTGCCCTGGCGCAGAAGGCAGAGGCTGCGTGCTGGGACGGGCAAGCCGGGAAGACCCGCAGCTACTGCCCACCTTTGCCACCCAAGCAGTCAGCTCCTAAAGCTGGGGTGAAGCACATTGTTCTCCCCAGCCAAGACAGAAATTAGATTCATGGTTGCTTAGGACCAGGGAGTGTGGGAGAATAAGGGATGATAGCTAAAAAGGGCACGGGGTTTCTTTTCGAAGTGGTTAAAATAACAGTCATCCCTTGGTAGCCATGGAGGACCAGTTCCAGGACCCCACCTGGAAACCAAAATCCAAAAGTGCTCAAGTCCCTGATATGAAATGGAATATTTGCATAAACCTATGAACATCCTCCCAGACCCTTTAAATTATCTCTAGATTGCTTATAATACCTAACACAATGTAAATGCTGTGTAAATAGTTATACTGTATTGTTTTTATTGTATTTATTGTTTTTTCCCCAAATATTTTCTATCCTTGGTTGGTTGAATGACAGACGTGGAGCCTGCAGATACAGAGGGCCACCTGTGTTCTAAAGTTGACTGTGGTGATGGTTGTACCTATCTCTGAATATTCTAAAAAACATTGACTTGTCCACTTTTAAAAGGTCAATTGTATGGTCTGTGAATTATATCTCAAGAAATCTGTTTTCTAACAAGAACCAATAAAAACCAAAAAAAAAAAAAAAACCAATAAGAACCAACACAAGCATAAGTTTGTGTTGCTTTAAGCCACTAACTTTGTGGCATTTGCTTGCAGCAGCCTTAGGCAGCTTGTACCCCTCCCCCGCTTGCCCACCTGCACCTTTGCTGCTCTCTCTCTCCCCCACCCCCTTGCTTTACTTCCCTCCTTGATATTGCAAAGCATTGGCAGAAGATGTACTTTTTTACTTACCTTGGGGGAGGCAACCTTTTCTCCACACCAAAATGCATATAATACAAAGGAGGCTGCTCTCAAAAGTCAGAGACAAAATAGTGCAATCTCTCAGTGCCACCAAATGGGCAAATCTCTCCTCCTCCTACCTGCTTTCAAGAGTGGCACTGCTTTGGACCAATGCACCTGAGAGCTTTTCTCAAGATATGTTGATCTTTAGCTCCGCCAGCTTAAACAAAAATGTTGGGAGTGAAATCAGTGTGCCCTCAACTTAAAAGCTGAGATCACGGCATGGCCCAAGAGTAAAGCCTCATTTGTGTACCATTTGAGTTTGGACTCCCTGTCGCTCGGCCAGGCCCGGTGCACTGATTTGTTTACATTGTGCATCAAGTTTGAAAACTGCAGGACATTTTTTTCTAGGCCTTTGTTTTAACTGGACACATAAAAAAGAGCAGTGGGATTTTTTTATTTGCTGAGGAAGAAGCTTGCATCAGTCATCACAACTTTCTGGAACCTTCCTACTTGCACTCTTGGTTCCTTTTTATTTAGAAATCACAGCCCACCTTCCTGCTTCCAGAGCCATTGCTCTCAATTCCTGTCCCATTCTCCTCGCCCTGAAATCTCCTGACCAAATGGAAGAAGTTTACTTTGCCACAAAGAACTACCACAGAACCGTGGAGTCTTCCACAGTCTGAGGAGCTCTGGCCCAGTGAAAGTGATTACAGGGTAAGAGAAACAGGATTGCAACGCAAGGACTGCTCTTAGCATGTTTCATTCTTTGATCAATTCTCAAATCCAGCTACAGACTCAAAACTGGCCCTACGCTTCGCATTTTGTGTTTATCTAACTTTGGTCAGATATGCTGTGTGCGTCAGCTCAAACTGGGGTAGACGTGATGCCAAAATCTCAGACTTTGGTAAGCCCCATGGATTAACAACTAACCCAGGTGAGTGTTTGGCTATTTAGAAGACACAGAAGTAATCCCAGGTAAAAGCAGGCGATGCCAAATGCTATGGACTAAGCTGGCATGTAGACATATTCCACACATGCCAAAAGGCACAAAAAATCCTATAATGAACACCTGCGTGCCACCACTGAGCTCAAGAAATAACACATTAAAAACACAGTTGGGGCCTCCTGTGCAAATACCTGTTTAAAGAGCCTCAACTCTAAATTAGAGCTTTGCAACTCGCTCATGTGCTTGGGATGCCAAGGTGTGGGGCAGGGGACTAACCGCGGACCACAGATCACCGCGGAGGGCCAGCTCTGGCTTGCCACTGCCCCAGCCGCCTGTTCACTCCGAGGATGTTGGTCTGCGAAAGCTGTTGAGCTGCATGCTCGGATTGAGTCAAGAGTCTCATTTCTCTAAGATAGTAGTGTATGTAAAGCATCCATGGATGTTTCTAGTAAATATTATGAGTGTTTATTCTGCCAAACTTGCCTAGTCACAGATGATGCAGCTGAGCTAAGCACCAGTCAGAACTTTCCACTGTGTCCTTGGGGCAGTGAGGCTGGCATTGACTTGTGCATCGAGGACTCGCAGGAAGCACAGATTAAAGCCACTGTGGGTCCCTCCATTGAACAACGTGGCCTAACCACGAGTGGCTAAAAACAACCAAAGCAGTGGATGGAGCAGCCTGGAAAAACCCAGAAGCAGCCTGTGGCGGAAAGGGTAGGGGACGCCTCTGCCTCAAAATCCCCCCTTCTCGGCCAGTTGGATACCACCTGAGATCCAGTCATTGGCGTGTCATACCTCTCTGGACCTCAGTTTCCCTTTCTGTAAAATAAGGATAATGTTAATCTTATCCTTTAGTCATTTTCTCTCTGTAACAGGCCTTCAGGCTTCAGAAGACTGGAACATTCTCTGAGGTAATTCTTTATGCCGTGAGGTGTGTAAAGTGTCTATACATTTGGAGTACTGAAAAATACTATAGTAATTAGCCAGGCGGGGTGGTTCATGCTTGTAATCCTAGCACTTGGGAGGCCAAGGTGGGAGCATTGCTTGAGGAGTCCAAGAGTCCAAGACCAGCCTGTGCAAGATAGCAAGACCCCCCTCTCTACAGAAAACAGAAAAATTGCCAGGTGTGGTGGTACACTGAGCTATGACAATGCCACTGCACTCTAGCCCAGGTGACAGAGCAAGACCCTGTCTCAAAAATAAAGTAAAAAAAAAGTAATTATAATAATAGATTTCAAATATCAAGGGAGGGTCTAAGGCCAGTAGTGCACTATGCAGTTTGAAGGGCAGGCAAGAGCGCAAGAGCCAGCCCACCCCGCAGACGTTGGGCGTGGTGGTGCTGCAAGAAGTGTGGCAGAGGGCAAGGGCATGGGCCTGGCCTCACGAGCACCCCCACCTCTGCAGTGTGGTTATTATGGGGTAGGAAGGGGGCACAGGGGACTGAAGTTGACATCCTCAGCTCCACGTACAGGGCTTCCCGTGTTGTTGCTGGTGACCCATTTTGAATGCAGAGAAATGTGGACATAGTCATAATTATTGTTAGCATTTTTAAAGACCATAACAGCTCAGCGTCTTATCTGACCAGACACAGAGCTATGTTTAATCCTGTCCCACCTCGAATTGCTGTCGATCCCACGCACGTGAGCAAGTTGCAGAGCTTGAGGCTCTTTAAACAGGGTTCGCACAGGAGGTCCCAACTGCATTTTTAATGTCTTATTTCTTGAGCTTAGCGGTGGCACACAGGTGAGCAGTGTAGTGTTTCTTAGGCCTGTTTGCACGTATGAAACCTTTCGTAATGATTTTTTAAGGGGCAACATAGGCCCAGTCCCACCAGCAAACAGCAGCCCAGTTCTTGATTCCTAACTCGGAGGGGACACAGCTATTAATAGAATCAGAGCCACCACAAGCAGCAGACTTGCATGTCAGTAGCTTCCCTTGAACCAGTCCACCCCGAGCACACTGAATGGTGACAGGAGGATTAAACTTTTAACCCACTTGATCCCCGGGGCGAGTGAGGAGCGTTCAAAGTTCAGTTTGAGGAGCTGTGTGTGCTCACTCACTGCTCACACCGTCCCTCAGGGCTTTGGTGGCACGTGGGCCTGGCTGAGCAAGTGACCTGGGGAACTGAGTTCATCACAGGCCGACTCTGAGCAGTGAGTTACCAAACAGGAGTGAAGAGCAGGGAGGAGATGCTAAGATCTCTGTTCATCTGACCGGGGCAGCGCAGCTGGGCTTCTGTGCTCGCTGTCCCCACCGCAGTCTTGCTTGTGTTCTCAGCTACAGCCCCTGGGCCGGCATCTCTCTGCCGGGCCTCGCTCCAACAGCTCTGTTAGTCTCTAATCTTCTCCAACTCTGATTGACATGAAAATCACTTACCAGGTGCCCCACTCCGGTTCTTTGTGAGCAACAAAAGCTACCCGTGAATAAGCAAAAAGGGAAGGTACAGCGGAATCCCGGAGAGGCATAGAACAGAAAAACAAAGCACAGGCATGGAAAGGGCAGAGATGGGCTGGCCCTTACGGTCTGGGGAAGAAAAACAAGGGGATGTTTCTTCCTGTCCTCAGTGCCTTGGCTAGAGGAGGGCAGGGCACCCTCCTCTTTGACAGGGCCTGAGTGGGTGGAGTTCAAGGTCATTCCCCCAAAGCAAAATGGGAGCACAACCAGAAGACTAAGGACTGCGTGGATACGGAGCAGGGACAAAATCAGTACCTCTGCCCAGGTGTTCTGCTCTGCCTTGTTTCCTTGTCTGGTCTTTTATTTTTTTAATTAATTTTTTTTTTGTTTTTTTGAGATAGAGTCCTGCTCTGTTGTGCAGGCTAGAGTGCAGTGGCACAATCATAGCTCTCTGCAGCCTCAAACTCCTGGGTTCAAGTGATCCTCCTGCCTCAGCCTCCCAAGCAGCTGGACAATAGGTGTGCCCAACACATCCAGCTAACTTTTTAGGTTTTTGTAGAGATGGGGTCTCCCTATGTTGCCCAGGCTGGTCTTGAACTCCTGGCCTCAAGCTATCCTTCCAAAATGCTAGGATTACAAGCATGAGACACCACGCCCAGCCTGTGTCTGGCCGTTTTAACAAGACATCTGTCATGCATCTCCCCAGCAGACCCCACGACCCCAGGAGGATGGCGGCATTTTCCTCTACCTTCGTTTCCTTTGCAGTGGGGAGGGGAGTTCAGCACCATCCTGAACACTTAGCAGCTGTGTAGTTAAGTACGTGGGGAACTGAAGTCAGTAAAATCAAAGAGAAGAAAAACAGAAATGCAGAGCTTTTCAAATACTTTCTGGAAGTTCAAAACATTTTTGTGCTCTAAAGTAAACCGGTCAGAGTTAAATCTTTCAAACTGGCTTTGCGTTTCTGAGCCCACCTCCTCCACCTGCCCTGGGTTGAGCGATCCTCTGTGATGCAGAAAACTGGAATAATTTGGCCACTTCCTCTCAAGGCCTCGCATCCAACAACAAAGATTTTATGCATAGCGAAGGTTTTTTAAAAGGCTCAGTAGATGCCAAATATTAATTTGCATCCTAGAGGAAGAGAGAAATGCAAATCATAGCAAAGTTGTGTTTATTTATTTAATTAGTCTATTGATGCTGGAGCACACAGTCTGTCCTTCCAGCTTGAAAGAACATGACTCACGGCCTCAGTCCAAGGCTGTGTATTGTCTCCCAGTTGTTAGCACACCTCGCTTTCACGTGATTATGTACCCACTAGAATTAGGGGCCATATATTTGCTCTGAGAAACCTTCCGTTGGGCAACCCAGCGGCCAGCCTTCATGGGAGCAAGCTGATCTGCTTATCATGGTCCACATGTAAAATAAAAAGACTTTCTGTTTTCTCTGTAAAATCAAGACCTCTGTTTGAACATGTAAACATATTCTTCTTAATGTTGAATAACTAGAGATCACACTTGAAGTATGTTCAGGAGAAGAAGAATTGGCAAACCCGTGCATTGTGACTGCGATGCAGTTTTACAGTTTTCATTACAAAGGTAGTTGAAAAACAACTTCAGACAAACAAAACTCTGTTTCCTGATGACTGCCCTGTAGTCAGTGGAGGTTTCCTGGGGCTTTAGCTGGGACACACCGCTCTGTGATGTCATGCAGCACAGAAAGCCCCTTAAAGTTCAGGGCCTGTTCGTCTGCAGCCACTTGAAACCCCTCCAGGGGACAGTATTGGGTGGGCTGAGGGCCAAGTGTTCAGTGCACCTGAGCTTCTGAATGCTGAGCAGTTGGTGACTGGGGGTGGGGATGGGGTGCTGGCAGTTCGTATGGGGTGTCCAGACACTCTTACGTTGAGACACTTTGCATACAGTCTGCAACGCCTTGACTCTGTTCCCTTCTCTGTGCTGTTTCACTCTCTGCTCTCTGAGGACCTTCCTCCAGCCTGATCTAGTCCGACCCTGGTCTTAGGAAAATCATGATGTCAGGGAAGTTTCTCTGCAAGGCAGGGCCCCTGCTTCCTCCCTCACTTCCCTGTTTCTGTCCCCAGCCTGCCTCCTGGGCCTCACTCTGCCAAGAGCTGCTTCCTGCCATGGCCTAGGGAAAGACACAGAAGAAACTAATTCCAGCTAAGGAGACAGCTTCATGTGTTATCTTCAGACAGCTGCCACATTAACAGGTACCTGCCCGAGGCAAGAATCTCTAAGGACAGTGGGATGTTGGGGGAATGGTCAGGCTTTGTGGTAGAAGCCTTTTTTTGGTGCCTTTCAACAGACCCTGGGGATCATTGATTTCCTGAAAGACTTGATCATTTATGCAACAAAAATATATGTGACCTGGGGTATAAAAGAGAGCTTATAGTGGCTTTGTGAATATGGTGAAGGTTTTGGAGGCCTCAGTTGCGAGCACTTTCTGGTCAGACCTGGGGTGGAACCAAGCAATCTTGCTCCCTGGAGATCTTTCAAACAGTATTAGCTCTGCAGAGACAAGGACAAGGAGAAGCAGACAGAATGAGACTTCATTTTCTTAAGATGGCAATATTCCCCAAATTGATCTACAGATTCAACACAATCTCAATCAAAATCCCAGCTGCTAGTTTTTGCAGAAGTTGATAAATGGATCCAAATTTTAATATGGAAATGTAAGGGACCCCAAATAGTCAAAACAATCTTATAAAAGAATAAAATTAAGAACTCATAGTTCCCAAATTAAAAAGTTACTACAAAGCTACAGTAATCAAGACAGTGTAATACTGACATAAAGATCAATGGAATAAAATTCAGAGATCAGAAATAAACCCATATAGTTAATGGTCAATTGGTTTTTGACAAGGGTGCCAAGATCACTCAATAAGGGAAAGGATAGTATTTTTAATAATTGGTACTGAAACATCTGGGTACCCACCTGCAGAAGAATGAATGTGGACACCTACCTCATACTATATACAAAAAGTTAATTCAGAATGGATCATAGACCTCATCCTAAGAACTGCAACTGCAAAGTTATTAGAAGACATAGGCATAAATCTTCACGACCTTAGATTAGACAAGGGTTTCTTAAGAACAACCCCAAAAAGCACAGGCAACAAAAGAAAAAACTAGATCAACTGAACTTCATCAAAATTAAAAAACATTTGCACTTCAAAGGACACTATCAATAAAGTGAAAAGATAATCCACAGAATGGGGGAAAACATTTGCAAATCATATATCTGATAAGGGACTTGTATCTAGAATATATAAATAACGCTTACAACTCAATACTTTTTAAAAACCCAATTTAAAAAATGAGCAAATTGGAATTCTCCAAAGACAGACAAATGGCCAGTGAGTACCTGAAATGTCGTTCAACATCATTAGTCATCAAGGAAATACAATCAGAACGACGATGAGATACAACTTCACATACAGTAGGATAACTAGAATGAAAAAGACGGATGTGGGGGGAAAAATAGACAGATATGGAGGATGGGGAGAAACTGAAACCTACTGCATTGCTGGTGAGGGTATAAAAGGGTGCAGCTGTTTTCCAAAGCGGTTTGACAGCTCCTCAAAAGGTTAAACACAGAGTTACCACGTGATCCAGCTGTTCTACGCCTGGGTCTACACCTAAGGAGAGAGATTTGGGGTACTTGCTACAGGAAAAGTGTGACGGAAGGAGAAGCTGGGAATCCCTCTCCTTCCTCTTCGGGAAGATGGGCCCGGTGAAGAGGGCGGTGTAGTTCTGTGGGTTTTCCTTCTTCCTCTGGGGCTCACCAAAGACCACTCGCTGAAGGGACAGGTGAACGGATGAGTAACCTGCTGGGGGCCTGCAAAGGCCCAGGCTTCTGCGCTGGCGTCCTGGAGGACACGTAGGGCCAGGGCATGACCTGTGGCGCCTGGGACGCCACAGCCTGCCAGGAGGGCGAGTGCCGCTGCACAGCTGTGTGCGGCTTCAGCTTCCTCCCGGATAGTGCTCCGTAAACTTCTGTGCGGGCAGGTGCCTCCTGGGCGTGTCCGTGTGGACATGCGCACAGCACCCGGCAGCACTGATGGCTAGAGCCGGGTTTAGGGACGAGATGACAGACCCTGAGAGCTGGCTTCCTCCTTTCTTCCCGTTCTGCCTGAGGCAGGTCTGAGGAGGTCTGAGGATTTCTGAGGTATGAGGAGCTCCTCTTCCCCACAGGGAAGGGGAAAGCCCTGGGCTGCTGGCGCCTTTGCCAGAGAGGAGGCCTGAGAGGAGGTGAGGGAGCCGGGCCTGTCTGGGCGCTGCCCCTGCCCTCTGGAGGCCTTCCCTAGGCTGCGCCCCATCCCCAGGCACCAGGCCCTCCCTGCTCTCAAAAACCCTACTCCCAAGAAAGGGCCTGACCCCAGGCCCCAGGTGTGCATCAGAGCTTCCCCACCTGGGAAAGGAGTGGCTCAGGGAATGGTGTCCTCCTGAGACTCTGAGTCCATTTTTATTTATTTTTTATTAGAGGCAAGGTCTCACTTTGTCACCCAGGCTGGAGTGCGGTGGCACCATCATAGCTCACTGCAGCCTCAAACTCCTGGGCTCCAGCGATCCTCCTACCTCAGCTTCCCAAGTAGCTGGCACTACAGGCATGCGCCACCATGCCCGGCTAATTTTTTTCTATTTTGTAGTAGAGACAGGGTCTCCCTCTTGCTCAGGCTGGTCTTGAACTCCTGACCTCAAGTGATCCTCCGGCCTCAGCCTCCCAGAGTGCTAGGATTACAGGCGTGAGCCAGCGTGCCTGGCCCCAGATACATCCTAAAAAGAAGTCCCGGTGGGGTGACCACCAGTGTAACAGCTGCCATGCTCCTTCAGAGACACTGAGACCATCATTCCCACTGTAGTTCATGAGAAAATAACTTCCTAGAATAGACAGTGCTGTCAGCACCTTTCTGCCGACCACAGACTATTCTGGGCAGTATTTTGAGAATGAAACTGACTTATTAAAAGCTTGGTGGCCGGAGTTGACTTGACTCCTTTGCTGTGGGGAGAACCCTGGGCTCTGACCTGAGGGTGAGTCCCTGTGGGGCAGGAGATCAGAATAGGGAACACAAGTGGGGCGAAATGGTAGGAACAAAATTAGGGTCACGGATCAATGAGAACAAAAGCTATGGTCAAGCTTCTATTGTAACCATTATAGAAACACCTTCCTTGCTCCGGTTTGGGGAAAGCCCTTCAGGAAGCACCTGCACAGAGGGAGGGCAAGAGTGTCCTCAAGTGACTCTGACTTCCTTATACCATCATTACCATAAATTACCACCACCCCCCACCATGGGCTTTGGAAGCCATGACACATCCAGGTCTGAACAAATAAAGTAAAAATATCCCTGCCCGACAGAGGGGAGGAGGCGACATTCTTATTGGCTTTGGGGACAACAGTGCAAGAGAGAGGGAAGAAAAAGAGAAACCTAACAGGACCCCAAGGCCACTGTCCGCTCTGACCCCTTGGGAGTGCACTATCCCCTGCTCGCTTTGGGGAGTGGGTTTGCTAAATAAAACTTTCTGCTTATGCTTCTCTACTTTGGTGTTTGGCATCAATTCTTTGTCTCCAAATACAAGGACGGAGGAGGCTCACTCGCTGGTAACGCCCAGAGCAGGTAGCAGTGGTCTGAGAGCTTAGTTCCCTGTCCCCACTGTCCCACACAACCCGGGGCAAGTCACGTGGGTCTCAATTCCCTTGTCTGTAAAACAAAGCTGGTGTTGGGTGTTCCCAACAAGCGGGGGAGGGTCACCTTGGGGAAAAAACAGGCGACCAGCCAATGGTCGTTTTCTCAGTGTCCTTAAACGGGTACCGTGGATAATCAGCGTGTTTGGAATGGAAACAAAACAACCCTCCACTTTCGCCAAAGAAGATAAGGGCTCCCAGCCTCCGGGGTGGGCAGGAGCTCCTTTTCCTGGACGCTTTCCCTCCTCCCTGCAGGGGGAGCCGAGGCCTGACACGCCGCGACGCCGGGGGTCCCCGGCGTAAGGAACGCTGGGCGGGGCTTGGGGGCTCGCGCTCCCCGCCCGGGCCCCGCCCGCCGAGCATCCGCCAATGAAGCGCCGAGGAACGCCATGACCTCATCAGGGGGCTCCCTCATTGGCTGCTGCCGCCGCGCCTGATCCGCTGGTTCCGTTGGAGCCCCGAGAGCCGCGCGTGGCCGGCCCGCTGGGCTGAAGGCAGGTGGAGTTAACCGGGTCTGCAGGCCTCGAAGGGCTTCCCTGCAGACAACAGACCCCTCCGAGGGAAAAGTCCGCTTTCTGACAGAGCAACTCAGGGTTCCTTCCAACCAGCCGAGGCGCTGGTCTCTGCGCTGACCTGCTGACGGACGCGTTCCCGGGATGTAGCTGGTGGCCTTCTTCCCCATTCCTGCCACAAGCACCTGACAGACCACGCTTTCACCTTCCCGCTTATTTTTAACCTTGTATTTTAATGCGTTTTCTCTTGTTTCTCAATGGATGAACTTCCCAAGCCCGACCTTGCTGTGGAATGCTAGCGATCATCTACCTCCTCCCACATTCAGCCTGCGAATGTATCACCTGCCGCGCCCAGGGAGGGGGCACGACTTTCACAAGGTCACACAGCAAGCAGGTCGGTTACAGACATGGAAATCAAACCCAGGTCTCCTCACTCCAAGCTCGTTGTCACACGACTTTTAATTTTACTATTATTATTTTTTTAATCTGCTGCCTGAGAGCTCACAACAGGAATCGCAGTCCAGGGCCCCCTCCCCCACCCCCCACCCCCCGCTTGGTGGGGGAACCCACAGCAATGCAGGATAACCCGGGTTTCTTCGCACCCCAGCCGCTTTCATTTCGCCAGGACAGAATCGCGGACGGAGCCCAGGACCTCCTGGACCAGCACTCTCACTTTACAAATGAGCACATTGGAAGGACGGGACACCCTTCTTCTTACTCAGTGATGACTCCTAACCGTGGGAAGGAACAGAATGGCCCGCTGGTCCCAGGGAAAGGTCCCTCAGTCAGCCTGCTTGATTTGGGAGTGAGAAAACACGCAGATGGGTTTGGTTGGCAGCTCAGATGAACCTTCATCCCCAAACCTTCTGACCAGCAGGTGCTTTGCCACAGGAAAGGAGACCGAGCCGTGGGGTTTTTCTCATCTGACAACCCGGGTGATCTGGGATCGAATATGTCTGAATGCCATGGCCCTATTTTGAGTCCACGGTGTTTGAAAACACAGGACCCTTCTGTCAGGGGGTGAAAGCTGGTGGGCAGACTAGACCTGAAATCCTTTTTGAAGGCCTGGCTCAGGGTTAACCTCCTCTGAGAAGGCTTCCTGGAGCGACCCTCACAGGTAGTCCTGACACTCCTGAGTCCAGCAGCAGAGCTGCTGTTCATGTCTTGCCCCCACTAGAGTGTGAGTCCCTGGAAGATGGGATCATGCCCCATACAATGTTGTATCCCCAGTGCCTAACACTGTGTCTGGCATAGAGTCATTGCTCAGTACATGTTTACTGAATAGTGCAAACCTTGCATGCCAGTGGCCTTGTGCAGGGGAAGATCACTCACAATTCCTAACAGAGGCGGATTCTGCGTTTATGAGGTTCCTTCACACAAAATGAGAATTAGCTTCTTTTTTAGTAGTAATGGGTTTGAAGTGAAAACTTCAAAATTGTTTGCTAATACAATTCCCTGGGAACAACCTTTTTGCCTGCCCAGTTCCTGATTTCTGTTTAAAACTCCAGATGTGTGAATCAATTGCATCATTCAAATCAAACCACTCCCTGTGTTTTCTTCTGTGCCTGTCTGCTAGGAAGCTCAGGAATCAGTTCAGTCTCATGTTTAGAAAGTTTCCTCCCTGGTGGTACATACAGTGTTCTCCCCTGTATCTGAATGGTTTCTGACCTTTACTTTGATGTAGGTGGGTATTTTATCAAAAGCCAACTCTTTGCCTTCTGGGAGAAGATAGGGCAGGTGGTGTATAGAGTCACAGGGAAGCATCCACTGAACTCTGTGAGAAAAATATTCATGAAGATTCCTATTCCATGAGGAATCCTATTACACAGGCTTAAACCAAAATCAGCTTGATTGTTATGGTGTCCAAAGCCCATGAAAGGCTGGTCTGGATGGAGATGAGAGGTGACAATTGACAGAGCTGGTCCAGCCTAATCCTTGGCAGAGGGACATAGACATGGGACATGTGGGTATTCTCAACCTTGGAGAGGTGGCTGAGCAGTGGGACCAAGACGACTCACTGAGCTTTTCTAGGGCTGGACTTCTTGAGACTTTCCCCTCTCTGGTTCTGAGTCCATGCCTGCCAGCAACCTCCTAAGGATGACCTGAGCTTTGCATGCATCCTGGCTCTGGCGATAGGGTCTCCTGGGTATGGGATACTGGGGAGTGGCTTTCATTGTAAATCACAGTCAGCAGGAGGTTTAAACAGTGGTCTCTGGTGGGCTTTACCAGTGGAACTAGGCAGAGCATGCTGGAACACTGATGTTATTTCTAGGCTTGCAAAGCTGAAGGGCACTCTTAGACCAGGGTTTCCACACCTGTGTCATGCCAGCCCCAGGCCTACCCTGAGCAGCCAGCCGGCCTCCTCCATCTGGCTGTCCCTCTCCAATGGCAAAAGATGGTAAATTACAAGCATCAGCTTCGGCGCCTGCCGCAGAACTTCCCAACAAGTTTCCCACTGGTGCCTGCAATGGGAATCATGGCTCCAGGCCCTTGGGAAGAAAGTCAGGAGACCCCCTGCCCTGCGCCCCCAAAAGGAAACTTCAAGGGGCTGGGGCACAGAGCCCTTCTGAATCCATCCTCAGAAACCCTGCTCGAAACAATAGCACTGATGCAGCATTTATGAACAAGAACCTTGCTCATAAAAGCAAACCTGGGCACTGGAGGTTTGATAAACCTGGAAGAGGTACAATTCTAGTGTGGCACAGTCACGCCATGGAATATTACACATGAGAGAAGAGAAGGAATCACGACTCTGTCCAACATCAAGGAAGAATTCAGGAACATAACGAAAAAGCAGGTTGCAGAGCATGACACCATTTTTAGAAAGCTCAAAAACAAGCAAAACCAAACAATATATATAAGGTCACATATTATACCATATTATAAGGAGTGGCAGAAAGAAAGGTTAGTGACAAAACTAGTTAAAAAGCAAAGCAAGGGTGTAATAAACACAAAAATCAAGCTGTATTAATAGTTGACTCTGGGATAGTCGGTAGTTTCACTGGTGTTCATCTTATTATTTTATTATGTAGGTGCCCCTCGATTCTGTGTACTTTGGTATGTATCAAATATTATGTAATTAAAAGCCAGCCGAAGGCACTGCAGCTATCATTACTCACGCCCCGGGCCTGCAAGCTGTGGCACACTTCCAGGTTCCCCACAAGCACTGCTGCAGCGACCGCCCACAGCACCAGCTGCCAATGGCTCACACCTCCTGGGGCTCCGAAGCATGTCCCTGGCTTTGGCTGGAGATGACACGGCTGCTGCCCTGGCAGGATGAGGTCAAAGGTTAGAAGTGCCTTTCTCTCTGTTAGCACACTGAAGCCCCTTGTGTTTCCTATTTCTGGATTTCTGTCTCCCCCTTAAACCCGAACCACTGGCTTCAGGAAATCGATTCCGACTTCCTTGGGGGGCTGCCCACTGGGTTGCACCTGTCCAAATCCAGCCTCACCACCTTCCACCTACTCATCCATTCATTCCACACATATGGAGAGAGCACTTACCAAGTGCCAGGCACAGTTCCCAGGGCTGGGGCTGCAGCAGTGAACAAAACCACACAAAAACCCCTGCCCTCCTGGAGCTTACCTTCTAGTGAGGGGAGACAGTTGACGCATGCTAAGTGAGTAACTCTAGATCAGGGGTGACAAGAAGAAAACTATAGCAGAGTAAAGGGATGGGGCAAAGGGAATGAGTTTGGATAGGGTGCTCAGGGAAGGCCTCTCTGAGGATGTGACCTCAGGGCAGAGACCTCAAGGAAGTGTCGGAAACACGTGGGTTTCTGGCAAAGAGGCTCCAGGCCATTGCCACTGCTCCTGGCAACCCTCCAGGAACTAGCCTGGAGACAGACTTCCTTCCTAGCCATCCTCCCCTTGGCTTCTTTATTGCCAGGCACTGCCAGTCCTCCAGGCTGGATTGGGCCTATAGGCTGTGAGTTTTCATATCCTCGTTAAACCTGTAATACCTGAATGCCTGATGAAAAAGATGGTGGCTTAATTACTATTATTAGCATGAATGACTTCTTAATTCCTGAATTAAGGGTGCCACCTGCAGTAAATTAAGGGTGCCACCTGCAGTAAATTCACCTGGAAAACCATCTGGGGACTCTCTCCTTGTATGATCACTTGTACCTCTCTAGGGTGGTTGTGGCAGCTGCCACAGCTGCTTGAGCAATGGGTGAGGACCAAAATATCGCAGAGGTGGGAAAGAATCCAGAGGTCACAGGGCCTGGCTCTTAGGCTCCACACAGGGAAGGCCCAGAAGGTTCTTTCTCTCCTGGGTCAGACGGACAGTGTTATTCAGCCTCTGCTCTCGACCCCTCAGCACTGGAGCAAATGGTTGGAATAATACTGTGATGGGCGCTGGCTGCTTCCAAGGTAGAGGCCTGGAATATAGTCACATATATTTATGACCATGGCATTAAATCCTAAGGAAAAGCAGGCTGATTCTGGACCTTGGAGATCTCCAGCCTTGTTCATTCATCCACACAAGCTCCTACCCCATGCCAGGCCCTATTCTGGGTACAGAGTACCCATTCTGGGCACAGGGTACAGAGACGCAGCTCACACGTATTGCACTTTTTCTGTGTACTAACACGGAGTACACTCCATGTAGTACACTCCGTGTACTAACTCTGTGTGCTCTGTGTTTCCTCATTCATTCTCAACCAACTCTGTGGAGCAGGTATTACAGCCAGGGGGGCTGTATAGAGAGGCGAAATGCCACGCCCCAGTGCCCCAGCAGCACCCTGCCCTTATGAAGACAGTTTATCAGCTATCAGAGAGGCAGACAGATGGACTGTAATAGTTTACCTTACAGTGTGGCGACTAAGGCAGTATGAACGTTAGTCACTATGACAGCGTTCCTTCACAGAGGGAAACAGCAAGAGCTGTCACGCAGGATCTGTCAGATGTTGAGCAAGGCTTCTCAGCGACCTGACCTTCGGCCTGTGTCTGAAAGAACGCTCAGGAATTTGCCTCCTGAACCAGAGGGAGAACATTCCAGGCAAACGTCTGGAGAGACCAGATCTCTTGCTGGAGCTGGGAGGAGAATATAAGTGTTGTGGGGGAGGGGAAATATCTCCTGTGGAGATTTCCTTCTCCTTCCCTTCCTGTTCCCTCTTGGCGGAAGCAAAGGGGCCAGGGCACCAAAGGGTCCCCTGTTGAAACTGTATTTCCCCTTTCCTGGGGCTGTCCACAGTGTCTGAGGCCCGTCAGCTCAACTTCATCACCTCAGAGGTCCTTGGGGTGCCTGAAAGTTATGCTGGTCATGTCAGAAAGCATCTCCTCATCTGCCCTCCTCACATCTCTTAGTGTCTGAGTTTCAGCTTCCTCATCAGCAAGCTGAGGCCCACAGCGTCTGTTCTTCACAAACCCCAGGGCTGTGGAGGGGATGAGAGATGAACCCACACGTGAGAGCCCTTGGAAAGCTGGGATAAGGTACACCTGGAGGGGATGGTGGTGCCACTTAGTGCCTCCTCATGGTGATGGGCTACATGCCGTTCCAGACTGACGGATTTATTCTCAAATGCAAGGTCCAGAATCCAACACCCTGGCAACCACCACAGCTATCTCCTGGGCAGTATTCTCAACACTGCAGCCACAGATATAGTCCTAAAATGTAGGTCAGATCGTGCCACTCTTCTGTTAAAAGCCCTGCATGGATGCCCTATCTCCCTAGAGTAAAAGTGAAAATCTCATAATGGCCCACTAGGCACTATGTGAACTGTAACCCCCACCCCTGCCTCTCTGAGCTCATCTC